>PVKE010009121.1:0-45735 GCA_004027555.1 Craseonycteris thonglongyai | reverse complement strand
TAGATGCAATAAAATTCTAAGTAATTAGTAAAGAGAATTCCTTGACCATGTTTTGCTTATTTACAAAAACAGGAACTGTCGTTCCGGAGGCTATATCACGTAAATTAAAATTTCTCTCTTTTTTTGATCCACCTGAGGGCACACTTAGTATATATTTCCCTCCAAAATGTCTGAATTAAGTAATAACTAATAAATCAATCACTTTTCAGTCTCTCTGGTATCTTAATATAAATATTTACTTAGGAAACCTCTTATCAAACTATTTATAGCTGTGTTTTCATACCGAGAACTATAAGCTCATACCTCAAATGTTCTATGGAGCATGTTTTTTTAATATAGTATTCAAATTAAGACACAGTACGCACATACAGAATGCTACTGTCAGTTTTTGAATTTATCTCACCTCCTTTCCTTTCATTTTACAAAAGAAAAAGCTTTAGTATCAAATCACATACAGATTTCTAGAATATTACAGTAATGAAAAGATCTTGCCTATCGTATGTAACACATGCACTTTAGCAACAAGACAGGAGACGCAGAGTTCTACTTCTTAACTTTTCATCAGCATTCTGGCCAAATCTTTAAACAGACTACATTTCTACAAGGAGGTGACTTGCATACAGTGATTACTAGAGTCATTCCAAATACTCTTCTGTTCCTTTGTAACAGCATTCTGATGAATTCATATTTCATTTTAGTGGCATAAAAACAAGTAAAGGCTTCTAAATCCCTATATATAATTTTCTTCCATAAGGAGGAAACTGGGCCAGTGCTTTTTCCTTCTTCCAAATATGGGTATTTTCAGGTGTAAAAGATAAGACACAGACTTGCCCATATCTTAACAAAACAAGTGTACAGCAAGACCATGTGAGATCCCCATCATGAGAATTGTAAGTTTTGTAGGATCTTAAGCCTTATTTTAAATCTTGAACCTGACCCTAGAAAAGAAGATTGAATACAACAGAGTGGAATTATTGAAAACACAAAGAGAATATACGTCAATTATAAAAGGGCAGGTACTTTTCTTTCTTTTTTATCAGAACAGGCAGAAACACCATCTTCCGACATTTATAGAAGATAACAAGTGAAACATATTTGTCTTAAATATTAAAGGAGTATAGAGGAAAATGGAAAAGATTCAATAAAATCAGAGGAAAAGTTATAAACATTGTTTGAGAAGATGTTATAAAAAGGCAGTTAATTTTCCGTACTAAACTTAGATGTAAGTTTTGTACGGAAACTTACTTCTAAGTTTAGTATCTGTATTAATATTGCCATAAACACTCTAACAAACAAACAAACAAACAAAAATGGAGCTCAAGTAGTTCCTTCTAGGATATCAGTCAGCAAGTAGCAGATTCAGGCCCAAAGATTTCATGTTCTGACCCATGATCTCAATTCAATTTCCATTAGATGATTTGGTTTTTTAAGGGTTAGCTATATTAAAAGATTAACCATAATGGAAGTTCAAAGCATAGGTTAATTAGGAATAAAGAGTTAAATAATTACAGCCTTCTGTAACCACAAGTAGGAGTTTGCTGAGAGCTGAGAGATGTTCATGGAGGATGATATGATCATCACATGTAAAAATCTGACAGGCCCTCAATAAGTATTCTGCTGGACTACTGCAGTGACTGTAGAAAAACCTTACTATAAGGATTAAAAGGTATTAAAGAATTAAGGTAATTTCTAAATATATCAGGCTTTTCCAAAAGTCAAAACTGAAATATCTAGATTACTCTAGAAAAACTTGAACTACTTCAAATCTTCATCTACCTCACTGGGTGCAGATAGTTTAAATCCCGTATAAGACACTTTTAAATACCTATAAGAAAGAGGTAGAACAGGGGAAAACAACTCACAAAATGTCACAATTTCAACTTACCTATAGAGTGTTTTTAATTCTCATTTAATATTATTTAAAGGTTGGTTACTATAAAATAAATTAGTATAACTTAGAGATGAAGAGGAAAATAGAAATAAAAGAAACATGGTTTGGACAAGGGCAGCATCTTGAATGAAAATGAGTCAGAAAAGCTAAAACTGACAGTCTATCTGCTTGATTGTATAATCAGAGTAAAATCAGAAAGGGGATTACATTTTTTTTAAGGGAGGAATGCACTGTAAGAATGCAAAAGGCATAGCCTATTTGAAAACTATGGCCTCATAAGCATGAAGAGACTATTAAAATTAATAAGAATAAGGCATTAATTATATAAAAAAAAATGCTACTGCTTGGCAAGAACAAATACTTCTGTTCAAAAGTAATTTCAGAATTTCACCCAAACAGAACATGACTAATGTTTTTATTTTGAGTTGTTTTAATGATTGATTTATATGTGCCAAGACTGAAAAGTGATAATGTCAATGATATTATATGAATATTCATTGATGCCATTTGATTGGTAGCCTTGTTTGAATGAAGTCACTTCATATTCCCCATATCCTTGCTTCTTCTTTCTCAAGGTCTGATAGAGAAAATAATGTAATTCTTCAGAATTAGATTTAATGGGGAGTGAGATAAAATCTAAAAGATATAACGGTACTTTAGAAATAATAACATATGGAAGGGGAGCCCACTTGCTCACCAGAGAGTCAATAGTGCCAGGAAAACACAACCACCACAAAACCCAGGTACATTCATGTAATACTAATTGGCATCTCTCAGATGTACCAGAAAGTAAGCATCTGTTTTCGGCATAATTTGAATCAAAAAGGCATAATTCTTTTAAGTTTCAATACTTAAAAGAAAACCAGTGAGCATTAGGATTATTACTAGTAAGAGTGCTCAGACAGCAAATAAAGAGCCTAAAGCATCACCTCTCAAATACCAAAGTATACCATCTGGAGATTCTGTTAGAATGTAAATTTTCCTTCAGTTAGTCTGGGGTGGGGCCTGAGATTTGTGTTTCTCCAATAAGCTTTGATGAAAGAAAGACACTGCTGGCCTAGGAATTATTTTGAGTAGCAGGGCTTTAATGACATAGTGTAGAAACATGTGCAGGTGCTTCTTTGGTCCATGGGTTGAATGAGTAACAGGATTGAGGCTCTCTAGGCCACTTGTGGTCTAAATGGTTCTCTTTTTTGCTGATATCACCCTAGGGTGACTGGGTCACCCAGAGGAGAGACAAGAACAGTCAGTAGGATTCTTTTGGAAATACAAAAGATGAAGAGCATTCTACCAAACACAAGACTGGGGAACTGACCATTTCGTAATTACTTTAGACTAATCTGTTTTTGTGGATTCAATTTGTTCTGAATAAATAAAATCTGAGACATATTCAATATGACTTCTCCTTTAAGGAACAGAGTGGTTTTTTAACAGTTGGGGAAAGGAAAATTTGTTATTGATTTGATTATTAGTCAACATTTGGAAATAGAAAAGAATTAAGGCTTTCCAAAAAATAAATGCTTCGATTGAATTTAATTTAAAATCATATCTATATGATTTTCTATTTTTACTTATATTTTGTGTAAACCAAATTACGTCTATTATCTTTGTTTCAGCTTATTTTCTGTACAACTAAAAAATAAAGCTCTGTAAACAGAATGAAGGCTACTTTTGGTTAGCTACGAACAGTAATGTAACAGATAATGTGTATAGCCCTGCAAGTGATTTTACTATAATTCAACTTCCACATGTTTATATGACCTTCAGTTTATACCCTATCCCTATCTTTTCAAAAAATATACCTGTACCATAAATCAAAGCAGATTGAGCATTAAAATACATCACTTTGTTTAAAGAGGGTAACCAGTCTTTGCAAAGTAATGTGTTGCTCTGGTTTGTTTGGAATAATGAATAATTCTTGTCTAACCTTTGCATGAAGTGTATACCTGTACCACTCTGGGAAATTACAAATATTTGCATATTTGGATTTTGTTTGTTTGTTTGTCCTTGGAGGTCTCATTTGTCTTCTTTGTATTGAATAAAAAACGATTTTTTTTTGTTTTCACTGATAAAGCTAACTCTGGTCTAGTTTAAAATTTTTTTTTAATGGAAAGAATTATAACCATGTTTATACTATTTGGAAAAGAATAGTGGCTGACATGTTTCAGATGAGCTTATGGAGATAAACCTACTTTCATTATGCTTATTGGAATGCTTTTATTTGTCATTATATTTAATAGAGTGTCTTTAACAATTAAAAAACTCAATATATGTAATTTTTAATCATTTTTACATTAACTGTAATAAAGTAAGTAAAATTAGACCTGTTACCTCTGGATTCTTTTAATCAGTAATAAGGCAATAATTTGAAGTACAAGAAACATTTGTCACATCAATTTTGATTTACAATTAGGACTTATGAATTGATTTTTTCACATTCTTTAGCCTAACATTTGTATTATCTATCAGTGCTCTAGAAACAGGTACAGATTTATTGTAAAAGCTAGGAATCCTCAGTTAAATTTTTTTTTTTTAAAGATTTATTTTATTGATTTTTGACTGGGAGAAACAGAGACAGAGAGACAGAGAGAAGGGGGAGGGCCCAGAGCAGTCTCCATAGTTGACATTAGTTTTCCACATAGTTTTACTCCATAGGCGGGCACAGGGCTGCTCAGGGCAGGAGCTGGGCCGGGAGCCTCCCACATAGGTCCCGGCAAGAACTGAACTGGGGGCACAACCCAGTTCAGCATGTGGGTCTGCCTGGGCTGGGGCTGGGATTTGATCCTCGGTCCTTGGGGCTTCAAAGCGAGCGATTTACCCGCTGAGCCATCCCAGCTTTCCCTCAGTTAAGTATTTTTAAGACTTTCCTGCTAAGAGTTTCTTTTTTTTTTTTTTTCATATTTATTCAGCATTTTCTACGATTTACAAAATGTTCTAAAATACTATTCGGATTATACAAGAATGAACTGAAGTTATTTAACTTTAAATTTTTCATGTTGGTGGGCAAAGCGAATCTAGTTTAGAGACTAATCAAAACTGTCTTCTGTGAACTGTGTAATAGGATCACTGTTCCATGCAGGGTGACTCAAGGGGAATGTGTGCACTAACGTGGTACAAGTCTTAAGCAGTCAACTCTATTAAAGAGTAGCAAGAGTGCAACCATACGTACAAAGAAGGATGTATTCTCAGCAATACTGCAGGTTTTATATCTACAATAACCCTAGTATTCATAAGAATTCAAAAAATACAAGTATATATATGTATGTATGTATATACACACACATGTATATGGACACATACTTTAACAATGTGCATATCATACACACATATATGCATACATATATGCATATGTATGCATATATGTGTGGTGTGCTCAACTACACCGTTTTTTTTTTTTTACAGTTTTTTAAATCTTTTGTTAGTTCTCCAGTATCCAGATAGTATAAGTGTTAACATATCTGAATTAATATGATATGGATCAGAGAAAGTGTTCCCAAAGACCAGAAGCTGGGAGCATAAGCTGACTTCAGAATAAGCATTAAAGAATTTAGAAAAAAATCTTTGGAAAATGCTTCCAACCAGAGATGAGACATTTTAGACTCCCAACAGCAGCAGAAACGGGGATACAGTTTACATAGGTGGCAGGAAAAGGTCAGAAAGGATTTTGGTTTTTGTTTTTTTAAGATTTATCCTATTGTTTTTTGACAGAGATAGAGAAAAACAGAGAGAAAGATAGAGACAGAGAGAAGGGGGAAGGCCAAGAGCAGTCTCCACAGTTGTATGTCTTCAGTTTTCAACATGTTTTCATTCTACATGGGGCAGGAGGGTGGGTGGAAGAAAGGCACGCAGGTTGGGAACTGGGCTGGAGCCCTTCCACATGGCAGGCATGCCCTGTCGAGCCAGGGGCCAAACTGGAGGGTGAAAACCAAACTGGGGGCCTCCTGCATGGGAAGATCACCTCAGTTCAGCATATGGGTCCACACGGGCTAGGGCTGGGATTTGAGGATTTGATCCTTGGTGTTTGGTCCCCGGGGCTGCAAAGTTAGAGCTTAACCTGCTGAGCTACCCTGGCTTCCCCGGAAAGGTTTTAAGTTAGAATTTGTGGTGCTTAGTAATTATGTGAGGAGGGGCTTGGAGAAAGGGAAAAAAGAGGAATTGGAATGATTCTGATGTGGCTTCTACTACTGGGTGGATCATTGTTCCAATTACAAAAAATAGGAGAAGGGAAATTGAAGGAAGGATATATATATATATATAATCTCAACTACCATATCTTCAGATTTTAAACCATTTTCTTACACTTGATCTTAGCAAAAAGGCCGAGAAGTGATTTTATTTTTTACTTGATTGCATCATTTCCTACTCCATCTTCATTCAGCTCTCTCAGATATACACTGCATTAATAGCTATTGTAATTTCCCCCCCTGTCTTCTTTATCATTATGTCGATCTTCAGTTACTTGTGTCAGGGATATGGAACTTTTTTCAGGCTTGCAGAAACCCACATTTGATAAGAAGTAGGAAGATCAAGTTTACCTTCCAAAGAGTGTGTCAGAGTGTCCAGGTGAAAGGACAGGTAAAACTGACTTTCTTTCCTTCCTTCCTTCCTCCTCCCCTCCCCTCCCCTCCCCTCCCCTTCCCTCTCTCCATCACTTCCTTACTTCATTTTTTGCTACTTTACTGGATCAGTTTCTAGTTCCTTAGCTTCTGCACTTAGGGTAGAAGGGAAGAAAGGCCTGGATGTTTTGGTTCCTACAGAACTCTTACCTCTCCTGGGGTCATGAGGGAACAAATCGTATATGAAAAGGACCAGACGTTTGTTGGTTTTTTTTGTGTGCACATTTTCCTTTCTCTTCCCCCTCTTCTCAACACACCAACACATCCATCCTTGTCTCTAATACTAGAATTGCTGTCTTGAGAGATGAGTAATAGTGAGGCAGGAAGAAAAGGGCAGTGAGTTACCTCCAGGGGCATTCAAATACAGGTTGGAAGACTTTATAGACCAATGACAAATAAGACTGTATATAAATACATACACACACACACACACACATATTGTAATGTTTTTATACATTTGCCACTTTGGGACAAATAAAATCTTCTGCAGCTTGCTTTACAAAAAGGAATTACACCTTCTAAAGTGACAAATACTTCAGCTGATTTGATGCCATTTAAGAATTCTTTGATTATCATCATGTCATTTTTTCTATTATTTCTTCTTTCCCTCCCTCTCTCCTTCCCTCTCTCCTTTATTTTCTTCCTTTTCTGTTCTCTCTTTCTTCTTCTTCTTTTTTTCTTTCCCCTCCACTTTTCCCTTCCTTGTTTCCTCCATTCCCCTCCCCCCCCCCTTTTCTTTTCTTTTTCACGTTTTAGAAAAACTGAGTCTGGCACAAATTGCAACATCTAATTGTATCGCTGCTACACTGAATAAATTTTGTTAAGACACTTTTGAAACTGAACTTTAGAACTGTTTTACTGCTTAAAGGCAAAATACACTTTGACTCAAAATGGCTTATTATTTTACTACATACAAGGGCTGTCCAGAAAAAGTCCAGCCATTGTCAATATGACCAGAACAGTTACCTGGCTGGATACTTTCTGGACAGCTCTCGTATAAAACAAGTTCTCTAACAGAAATGATACAAACACCACGTTTTTTTTAATATAGAAGAAAAAAAATCCCCTAATCTAATTGCTTTGAAAACACAATTTCTGCCAGCCATTTATTCCTGAGAAGTAACATAGACTTAGTTAAACTTGGTGGAAGACAAGGTATGCTTCTTCTTCCACATCCCCATGCATTTTGTCTGTTATTGTTGTTGCTGTTTTTTGCATTCTTCCCAGACTAAACTAATGCAAAGGACTGAGCCATCTTATTCTGTAAAAGCAGACTGATAAAATGTTGAACTACTACGTTAACTCTGTCAGCTGACCAAGCTTGATTGTCTCTGAGATTCAGTATCTTCACTTCTAATTCAGTCCTGAATTTACACTGTAGGTTGTACCTCAACGCTAGGAAGACCAGCTCACCATGAATTCCACATGATGGGCTGCTGAGCTGTGTGGGTTGCAGATGGGAGAACTCAAGAGAGCAACACTTCCATCACATCCCGAGGTATGAACAGAGTTCATTCACCCTGTGCAGTCACACTCTGTGGCCTTTTAGCCAATGTGTTCCTACCTTAAATGGAAGTATCTTCCAATACAAAGAAAATCTATAGTTCTTGCCATTCTTTAGCCACTTACTCTAACAGAATAATCTTTTTATTTTATTTTTTTATTTTTATACTTCTTTGATGACTAGGGGAATATAAACTATGATAAAACACCATGGTTTGGTGAAAGATCATGGTCCTTGGAATGAGACTTGTGATTGAATCTGACTCTTCCAATATCTAGCTTCGTAATATGACTAGCTATACTCCTCCAAGCTGAGCTTCTTTCATGAAATGAGGATAACAAAACTTCCTCAAGACCATTATCTAGGCAAGTATATATAGTTACTAATGCAGATCATAAATGCTTAATAAATTGACTTCCTTATTCCTCATATTTGTCAGTCCAGTTTAGATTACTAAAGTTGCAGGTAAAGGATGATTAATAACACTTCACAAATTTCCCCTAGATCACCCAATTAAGCTGTAGCTGTGCCACCAAATATAAATATCTACACTCATATATATTATCTGTGTGTTTGTATTCATAGATTGCTCCCAAAGGTAATGAAAGTGCTTAGGAAAGCTGATGAGTCAATTCAATTACTATGTTGCAGCTGCTTTGATCCATTCCCTGTCATACCTGTATTTGTAATTTCTCCATTTAGAACATTGTTTTTAATTTTACCATAGCTTATCAAGATTATTCTATTTAAAATACCCACATAAATATTTCCAACTAACAAACATATTTAACATCTAAAACACAGGGAAAATCAGATCAAATTTTTTCTATTTTCTAGTCTCCCCAAATTTCAAAGTCATCACCTTTACACTTTCTTTCCCACCAAAACATCATCTTTTTTTTTTTCATTTTAAAGATTTATTTTATTGATTATTGACAGAGAGGAACAGAAACAGAGAGAGACAGAGAGAAGGGGGAGGGCCCAGAGCAGTCTCCATAGTTGACATTAGTTTTCCACATAGTTTCACTTCACAGGTGGGCACAGGGCTGCGCAGGGCAGGAACTGGGCCGGGAGCCTCCCACATAGGCCCTGGCAAGAACTGAACTGGGGGCACACCCCAGTTCAGCATGTGGGTCTGCATGGGCTGGGGCCAGGATTCGATCCTCGGTCCCCAGGGCTTCAAAGTGAGCACTTAACCCGCTGAGCCATACCAGCTTTCCCTTTTTTTTCATTAAAAAAAAACAAAAACCCCACATATTTTTTATATAAGCGTAACATATATGTGAGTAGAATGTTAGTTTTATATTTCCCTATACCAGTTGTCTATAAATACAAAATGACTTTTGAAATTTTATTTATAAAATGTATGAATAGGGCCTAAACAGAGAATATTTTCTAAGCTGTGATGCTCTATATGGCCTTGAACGCTTCTTTCCTATTCTTCAGTACCAAGTTAAATCAATTCACAACAAAAATGAAATGGATAGTGGACTACATATTCTTGTCCTAATTGCAGAACTGAAGAACATTAGAATCTATATAGATAAGCTGATATATGACATGAAAAAGTCCCAAAAGAAGAAACACAAATGTTGAATAAACATAAGAAAATGTTCAATCTCAGTAGCAAGCAAAGCTATATAAATTAAAATAACAATGAGATTCAATTAGCCATTTAATATAAAATTATGAGAAATACATGAGACCAAGACATCCATGAAGACATGGATGGAAGAAGACAAGTTTTCAGAATATTTGTCTCATTCCCTTCTTTTTAAAAAAGAACTTATACCCAATAAATAATATTACAATTTTGTGCAAAAATGATAATGTTGATTCTTAAAGTAAGCAAAATATTCAAAATAATTAGTTAAGTAAATCAACAAACATTAATTAGTTATGAGATATTATTATGTGGTCATTAAAATTAGGCATTGGTAATGAATGGGGATGTATTATAATATTATAAAAAGGCAATATATTTAATTACAGCATAATTAATACTATATTCTCATAAGTGTGTTAAAACATGCACAGAATAAAGTGGGGGGGAAGGAAGTGGGGGCATCAAATATATGATGATAGAAGGAGAACTGATTGGGTGGTGAGCACACAATGCAACATATAGATAAGGTAATATACAACTGTACACCTGGAATCTATGTAATTTTACTAACCAAAGTCACCTCAATAAATTAAAAAATTTGTTAAATATGCATAAAATAAAGAGGTATTATAGAATATACTGCATAATAATAATGATTCTATCTATATGTTGGTATCATGGTGTTTTACTTTCTTATTAAAAATTTATGTTTTCATTTTTATAACAATATGTATCCTTTTTATTTTAGCATGTCTATTTATTTATCAGAAGTAAGCCATGAGCTGTTTAAATTAAAAATAATTGCCTTAGATTTTCCTATTTTTTGTGATATGATTTGTGACTGGCTTTAATGATTTAGTACCTGAAGGGTTAACCCTACTCTCTCACTGCTAGTTTCAATATTCATGCTGATGGCTGGCTGTCCATGTATTTAGGTTAGTCTAACACATTATGGGGGAAAATAAGACTATTATAAAGAGGTCCCAACTCCCCTCAACCTTTTTCAGGGTGAAAAACAAAAAATGGCCATCAATTTTTAAACATTATCTTTCTTTCTGCTTTGCCACCTTCTTTTTCAGTTGCCATCTCCACACCCACTCAATCCCATATTTATGTTGAGCTCCTCCACAAGTCAAACAGAAGAGCTGTTATTTAAAACTATAACATGACACTGGGATGAAATACTATTTGACATGCAAGATGCTGAGATTAATATTTTAAAGTTAGTACTGTTCATTTGCTATGTAAACATTGGTGTGCGTGCTTTGGTAGGAGAACGAAACAGAGAGTATGTAAAACTTAAATTAAAAAAAACCAACTAAATGGATTAAAAAACAGATTTCACAATAAAAACCTACACTTGAAATAGTTAAAAAATTATTTCTTGTTCACATGTGATCCATTCAACAACATTCATAAGGCATTGGTGTTCTACTATGTATCCCTGTACTCAATATGCAGGCTAATCAATTTAAGCATTTGTATGCAGAATCAATTTTCTATTTCCCCAGATGATCTCCAAAATAAATGAGTTTAAACTGTTTTGATCTAATCTGATCTGACTTAAAAAATAGGTCTTCAATTGAAAGAATAATTAAATATTGGAAAAGATATCCCATCAAGGTTGTAAAACACTGAAAAAGTTGTAAAAATAAGACAAACATTCAATAAAGATGGATGGTTACTTGAATGCTTTGCAGAGGGTGGTAACTGACTCAGATGAGCTGTGAGGTTTTCGCCCATCCTTCATTCTCACATTATTAAATAGCTGCTTCATGGCCTCACTTAAAACTAACATCAAATATCAAAGAAAACAAATTAATCAGTTTAATACAACACAATAGAGCATAAAAATTCTAGTTAAGGAATTATAGCAGCATGTGTATAATACATTTGTATAGAAGCCATTCATTATTTCTTTCTTTTAGAAAATGTTTAGTGATTTTTTGTGTGACAAGAACTGATCTAAGAGTTGGGAAATTATAGAAAGCCGAGACTCTCATGAAATGTACATTCTAGAGGAAGAAAGAGACAAAACAAGAAAAAAAACAACCAGACAAAAATTCAAAATATATTAGGTACTACAAGTATAAACAAAGAAACAAACAAAACAGATAAGAAACAAAGGGAGACATGAGTACTATTTTAGTTAGAAGTGGGCAGTAGAGAGGTAATTTCTATCTGAGAAGGTGATGTTTGAGCAGAGACCTGAATAAAATATGGGAGCAAGCTCCACAAATATCTGAAGGAAGACAGTTCCAAGCAGAAGAAACAGTAAGAATGATTTCACAGAGACTGGATGGGCTTTCATGTTTAAGGAAAAAAATGGGCAAGGAGAAACTAGTGGAAATGAAGTCAGATAAGTAAACAGGTGCTACATCAAGAAAAGTCTATGGGTCACAATAAACATTTTTAATATTATTTTAAATATAATCATATTCCATTAGAGACATGATCTGATTTATGATTTTAAAAATCTGCTTTACCCACTATATGGAGAATAGATTTGAGGTTAAGAGTAGTGACAGCAAGACTGTAAAAGAGGCTAAAGAAATAGTAAGTGATAAATTGTAGTGGCTTACATCATACCAGAGTGTAAGCCACAAACTGGTAAGAGTAGTAGCAACAAAGTGGAATGAGAAGTGCTTAGGTTCTAGAAATATATTAAAATATAACCAACAGAAATTATTAAAAGATAAGATGAGAAAAAAAGAGGAGCCAAGGATGATTCCAAATGTTTTGGTTTGAGCTACTAGAATGAAGAAGATACTACCACTGAGATGGGGGCAGCTATTGCTTATGATCATTTGGGAGAAGAAGTTTTAGACATGTTACCTTTGAGACTATTAGATGCCTGATTGGAGATGTCAAGCAGATAAATGTTAAGAATGTAGCATCAGTATTAAGGTTTGGTCTGGAAGGATTCATTTGGAGGTTGCCAGTATAGATACAGTATTTCTAGACTCGTGACAAGGGAATCACCTAGAAGGTGAATATAGATACAGATGGAATCAATTTACCCTTGAGATATGCTAGCATTTAGATTTAGGGAGATGAGGGGAAGCTAGTAATAAAACAGAGAAGAAAGAGCCAGTGAAATTGGAGAAAAACAAGGCTAGGTTAAGGGTATGTTCAATAAAGATCAATTTATCACTATGCCAAATCCTGTTGACAGGTCAAGTATGATAAAAACTGAGAAACAATACAGGTTTTAATGAGGTGGAGACCACTGGAGACATTGACTAATGTAGTTTCCATGGAGTGGTAAGAAAGATAATCCACCTGAAAATGATCAGAACTTAAAGGCACATACCAGGAATTATAGACAGTCCTTTAGATGAGCTTTATTATAAAATGGGTCAGAGAAGAGAGAGGTAGAATGAGAGTCAAGAGGGCAAAACTGAAAAACAGGAGACCTCCTAGGAATCCTAAGACTTTTATATTTAGAAAACAAAACAAAACTATTTTAAAAATTAGTGCCTTATTTGATGTAAAATAGATTATCCCTTCTCTTTTGTATCTCCCCATTACTCCATAGAACTACAGTGATGAAAGAAAAATTAACAACAGGTAGAACTGTAGGAAGTATATAGTTCTATTTCATGTACAAGTATTTAGTTAAGGACATTTAATATCTGAAAAATCGCAGGAACAGAGAGATTAAGTGACTTGGCTACTCAGTAGCTGCTACTTTCATACAACCATAAGCAGCAAAGCAGAATTCAAACTAAGTTTTCTGGGTGTAGAGTATACAGTCTTGATACTAATCAATACTGTGTCCCTGACAGAGTGAACATGGTCTCCACCCAACTGATCACGGAAAGTTCTGTGAAGGAGATGAGCAGGGTAATGTGATAGTGAATAAATGGAGGAGGAGAGGGTCCCTGAATTGGGTTGCCAGGACTCCAGAAGCACAAAATAAATCTAAGAATAAAAAGAGGCCAGATATGCAGGGGCCTGAGGATAGAGTTCCCTGAAAAAAATGAACATGCAAAGTCCCTGACATGGGAAAAAAAAAAAGCTGATGCTTTCTTTTAGCAGAGTGGAGGCCAGTGCAGGGAGACAGAGCTTGAAGAACAATAAAAGTGCAATGAGAGAGTAGAACAAGTTGGGTTAGAGAGACAGGCCGGGGCAAGACCATGTCTGGTCATAGGGACTACTGTAACCAGTGCGGCTTGTATTCTAAGCACAGCTGAAAGACCATGTTTACTTCTGTGTGCTGGCTGCTTCAAATGAAAACGAAATGTATGGCCCATCTCTTCATGGTACACAGTGTTTTGCAACATGGTTTTTCTTATTTAACCTCATATCTGACTTAATCTTATCTTTCATACTATTATCCAATTTATTCCTTAATCTAAAATAAAAAACCAAACCATTTCTCAAATTGCTTTCTTTTTTTAATCAATTCTGGGAGTAACTTAACACAAATAAGTACCTCAAAAAATGTTCTTTTTCTAATTAAAGTGGGTAGACTTTGAGTTCTAAAATTGGTGTCCCCACTACATAGGTAGCTAAACTTTGGAAAGCCACTTGACCTTGTATTGCCTTGATTTCTTCAATTCTTAGAAAGGAAATGCACTTGGTTGTAGCTGAATAGAATAGGATTTTGAATAAATTTTTTTTTTAATTATATGTAAATGTATACTACTATGAGTGTGCTATAAAGCATCATGCCATATGGGTCAAATCATTTTTTTTATGAATATACTTCAGTTTGGAAATAAAGTTCTATTATTTGGGGGGGGTTGGTGGTGGGGGGGAGCCAGATAATTTACTAGCCAAACTTAATCTAAATTAGTCAGTCTTTTATAACTAAATGACAACATATTATCTTCAGTTTTAGTTCAAAAAAGTACACATAAATTTGTTAGCTCCTTTCCATTCCTGTAAAATGAAGGAATAAATTATAAAATTAGGACAATTACTTATATCAAATACAGTAGACAAACATTTAATAGCCTTAGAAAATTTATTAACATTTACCAAATACTGAAATCCTAACGGACAAAAGATATAATAGATTTTTTTCAAGTTGATAATATACTTTTTTAGAGATTTATTTTTATTGTTTTTGACAGAGTGAGAGAGAGAGACAGAGACAGAGAGAAGGGAGAGAGCCCAGAACAGTCTCCATAGTTGCACATCATTGGTTTTTCCATGTAGTTTCATTCCACAGGTGGGCATGGGGCTGAATAGGGCATAAATTTGGCCAGGGTCTCACCCCGGTGAGAACCAAACTGGGGGCACTCCTCAGTTCAGAATATGGGTCAACACAGGCCAGGGCCAGGATTCAATCCTTGGTCCCTGGGGCTGCAAAGTGAGTGCTTAACTCACTGAGCCATCCCGGCTACCTCTCAAGTTCATAATATTGACTTATGTGAGATAAGCAAACTTAAAAACCACTGGTATGGTTGTAAATTGAAACATTTTTTTTTGGAATAAGCTCTTGTCATTTATATAAAACGTCACAAGTCTTTCATATAATTGACTATAAAAATTTACATTTAGAAATTTCCCCCCAAGAAATCAGAAATGGAAAAAAAAAGTGAAAAGAATATAAACATCACATCATAGGATACGATTAAGTAATTATGACAGATTCATAAGACATAATAAAATTCCAATATTAAGTAAATATGTTAGCAGAAACAGAAAAGTTATCTAACATCAACTAGAAACAGTATGTACAAGCTGTATATATAATGGATATAAATTTTGTAATATTAAAACATGCAACCAAATATAGATTCGTAAAATTTTTTGGAATACAAAAAAATGTTAATAATGATTATCTGTAGGTAGTAGAAATATTGACAATTTATGTTATCACTGTTTTGTTTTTTAAAATATTAACAAAGGCCATGAATTATTTTTGTAATAAAGAAAAACAGTATATAGTTACAAGTTATATTACAAAATAAAATGAAGTAGCCAAAATATTCTTGCTACAATGAATTTCCGCATTGGAAGAACCCTAAAGATAAAAATGCAAATTATGTTTGCATGTACACATATATGCGCATGAATTCTTGGGCACTTGTGCCTATGAGCCACACACACACATTTTATGCGCCACAATGATAGAATAGGACATAATATGTATTTATAGATATTTGAATGGAGTAAGTAGATTAATTGTTATTTTTACAAACATGTATATCTTAACTTCTGTTTACAGAGTTTGTCTAATACCCTAATATAGGTGTTGGTAAACTATGAACCATGGTCTAAACTTGTCCTATGGCTTGTGTATATATTGTCTACAGATATGTCTGCTTTCACACTACACAACAGCAAAGTTGAGTAGCTGTGACAAATACCTCATAGCCTGCAAAGATTAAAATATTTACTATCTGGCCTGTTATAGAAAAATGCTTGCTAACTCTTGGTCTAACATTCTAACAGATCCATGCTACTGTATATGCTCCTAAGTAAAAAATTAATGATACTGATTAATATTAAAATTAACATTAATATTTACTAGAAATATTTTCAGATGATTTATACTGTATGACAATGGGAATAAAGTTATGAATAGTTATAACGTGAGAAATATTTAAATGATAATATTAAGTTAAAAAATGAATATGAAATTGTATACACAAACAGAATAAAAAGATAAGCAATCCTATGAATGAAAAAAGATGGAAATAGAATACACTAAAATATTAATAGTAATAATTATTTTTAATATATTTTTTAAAATTTATTTTTAAGAGAGAGAGAGATACAGAGACAGAGACAGAGAGAGAACTGAACTGGGGGAGCTCCCAGTTCAGCATATGATTCCGCACGGGCCGGGGTCGGGATTTGATCCCTGGTCCCTGGCGCTGCAAAGTGAGCACTTAACCCACTGAGCCATCCTGGCTTCCCCAATAGTGATAATTTTTGAGAGGTGAGAATATAAGTGATTTTCTCTCTGTTTTTTCTAAGTTTAAGGTACTTTTCTTAAATATATCACAATGAACATATTTTGTTTTTGCAATAGAGAATATCTTAAATAAATTACTATAAAAACAAAAGACAAAAGCATCAATAACATCCATTTGCTCCATAAATTTAAAAAGCAAAGTTAAGTTTTAGAAATTAAATTGTAGACTAAAAATGAGAGCTGAATTAGAGAATTACATAACTCGAAGCTAGCTAGTTTATTAATCAATTTTATTCTTGAGGGAAGATTGAAAATTTTAAATTAAGTGTCTGTACTGTAACCCTTTGAGGACTGTGTACAATGTAAGTTCATGTTTAAAAAACATCAAGGTGAAGAAAGATAATAGATAACTCAGGATCAGCAGTTCTGCATTGGTGCCTTAAATGAACATCTGAGAGAAGCTTAGCTTTGTAGCCTGAGGTAAATTAAAAACAAACAAACAAACAAACCTATGTATTTCATGTGTAATAGCAGGGATATTCTTGCTTTGTATAAACTAAGTTTAAAAACCTACTATTGTATTATAGTAATGGGAGTGCTAAAAACGGGAGCTATATCCTTAACATTAATATACTTGCAAACAAGAAATCTCTCTGGTTCATCACCGCTCAGTCCTGTTGTAATAAAAATTCAGTGTCATAACAGGCTTGGAACATGAGCTGTAAAGTATACTAACTGCAGTAAGTAACTGAGGAGCAGCTGATTTGCAGAAGATGCAGTGTGTGGTTGGTCCTGAGAATTTTGTGTCAAAGAAAACCTTATAAATGAAGAGTCTCAGATATTTTCCCTCTAGAAATGAAACAATCTTATTACATGCTTGAAGTTAGGTCAGTTTCTATGTTGGCTGAATGTTTCTTTAAAAGAGTTTTGCAGTAAATTTACACACTTTGGGCCAAATTCTTTTAGGAATACAGTAAATAAAAAACTAACTACAAATCAGTCAAACATTGATTCTCACTTCCACAAGTGGGATTTTGGACACATGAATGAAAATATAAGATTTGGGTATATAAAAGAGGTGAAATCATTTTCATATTATTTGTTTTTTTAAAAAAGAATACTATATGTAGTTGTTTTTGTCAGCCACTCAGAGGGCTAGGTATAAATATATCCTCCAAATGGAAATAAAGGAGTCAAGTTAAAAAATGTTTTATCCATAAGGCATAAAAGAAAAAATATGATATATTTAACTTCTTAAAATAAAAGCATTTACATGAATAAAGCACATGCACCCACATGGGTGCACACCCACACACTCTCACATAGTCAAATGACAAACTGGAAAAACATTTGTAACTCACATCATGAATTAAGGGCCAATATTTTTAATGTAAAAGGTACTTGCAACTCAATTTTCCAAGGCCACAAGAATATAATAACACTTAATTAAAAAATATATATATATTTCTTTAAAATATGCAGATACTCAATATCATGAATAATATAAAAAGATGTAAAATAGAACCACAACAAAAACTCTAGTTGGTAAACCTATTTCTCATACAGACATAGGTTAATAATTCTAAACCTGCTTTACATGGACTCTGAGGTTGAACAAACAAGTAAATGGAAGGTGGATGGTAGGAGGCAGGTTATTCATATTGTCCAATAAAAGGAAGACTTCAATGATCACTTCACTACTGAATTAGAGTTGGAGACAGACAAAAACGTATCTTTACCGTAATATATGTATAGAGAAATAAGGACATAATTATAGATATGTGTATTTTTGTATATTACCCAATTCTGTCTACTGAGAGGGCCTGAAAGCATTGACACTCCAGTAACAAAAAAACATACTCAGTGTCTATATCTTCATTTCTAAATACTATTGTCAAATGAAAGAATCAAGGGTCCTTGCAGAAATGGCTGATTCTAGGCCTGGGCAAGAAAAATATGAGATGATCCTGGAGTATCTTATATCAGAAAATTAAAATATGTTCAACAAATAAAAAGTTAGAGACTGTGTGAAAGGGACACAGAAGCCAAACTGACAGAGCTCAAGAGGCAAACTCTGGAGAAATTTGAATAAAAAATAAATAACTATTGAATTACACTCCAAAGTATTAAAATACATCAGTGCATAGTGATATAAACAGATAAACATGGGATAAGAAACTAATGTAATATCTTTTTAATGCCTCTGTTAAGTTTTAAATTACTTTAAGACAATAAGTTTATTAAACACATTTATAAAGAATATATAATAAATAGAAAATGTTCTCAATATTTTGTTAAATGAATAAAAGCAGGATGGAAAACTAAATAAACTATATTATTCCAACTCACACAATGAAAATGAAAACATACTAAAATGAACAAATAAATGCTGCAGCGAAACCCCGTGTGCTTTCTGAAATAAGACTGGGAAATAGCAAAACGTTGAAAATCCTGAGTTGTTCAGGTTAACAGGCATTCTCATTCAGAGATATGTAGCAGTAGAAATATAATTAGCATACAGTATCATGAAAGAAAATTTGGCAATATATAAAAACTAAAAATGAACCGATTATTTTACCTAGGAATTCTCCTAATAATTTAATCCTATAGAAATCCACGTACCTACGGGAAATACCATATGCACTTGAAAATTCCTATTTTTGGTAATATCTAATGTTTGAAAATAACCTAAGAAATTCATACTTAAACATGTTATAATTTTTGCTTTTCATTGGCAAAAATAAGTTTGATAAGCTGAATTATTGATGGTAAAGACAAATTTTGGTGATCTCTATGTAGGGCAATTTGGCACTATACAGTAAAGGTTCTAAAAAGGTTCACACTCCATTATCAAGAAAATCCTACATATGTAAGAGTAGCCATGAAGCACTTTTTATAAGAATAAAAGTTTTAAAATGCCCTAAGTAACAATAGTGATTGATTAAATAAATGATGCTGCACCATCTTAAGGTCCAAGAAGCCAATAAAAAGGGTGAGGCAGCTCTACAAGTATATGTAATTTTTGAATGACAACATATAGGACACTGTGTATATAGTAGCCTTATGTGTGTAAAAATTATAAGGAATTCACATAAGTGCTTACATATAAATGGTTTATCTTTGAAATAATGCATGGGAAAGTTCTAACAATGGTTGATCTTAAAGGCGGGAACTGGGTGACTAAGGAACAAGAGTGGGAGAATTACTTTTCACTTACATACCCTGGGTAAATGGTATGATCTGAAGTTGGTTCAAAATATGCCTTCAACTACAAGGTTGTAATTGCCATCATAAAGGTCATTATTTGAGGTTAAGATGTTCTTTCTAAAAGTCTATGAAAATCTCAGTTTTAAAAGCATAGAACTATAAATGAGATTAAATTGTGACTAGGGTTAAACCTGGGTAAAACTGAAGAGGCCTGGTGTATGACTGCTCATGGATCAGCAGGTGCTTTTGAGGGAATGTCATGGTTATTCAATGGCATCTAAAAGGACAAAGGGTCATGGATTACTAACATAAACCTCGCTGGTTTACCATTATGCTTTGGTTTAATCTTAGACTGAAAATCTCTCTAAAGTATTTATGGAACTCTTTTACTTTTTTAATTTTATTTTTTAACTCTTTTTACTTGAAAATACTTTCCTGCTTTATAATACTTTTACTAAAATTTCTGTTGGAATGCACAGGCACACCTGAGGGAATCCAGTGAACTCTGTTCTTGGTAAAGAAAACTCATTATTTAATTTGAAAACACTGGATACCATTTAAAATTTTACCTTAATGATAACTGAGGGAAACATTTCGTTTTGAACTCAGGAAGATCAGGTAAGGGTTTAATCTGTCCTTTTCAATGTGTACTATGTTTTTCTGCTACTTCAGATTCTAAAAATTCTCTTTAGGTTACTTTTTAAAAAAATGTTAATTTGGGAAAGCCGTGATGGCTCAGCAGGTTAAGCGCTTGCTTTGAAGCCCCGAGGAACGAGGATTGAATCCCGGCTCCGGCCCAGGCGGACCCACATGCTGAACTGGGGTGTGCTTTCCGAATGTGGTGAGGCCACAAGTTCAGTTAAAAAAAATGCTAATTTGATAAAGTCGCATTCATTTTTGCTTTTACTTCCCTTGCCTTTGAGGTCAGATCCATAGAGTCCTCCCTGAACCCAAGGTGCATAAGTTTAGTACTGATGTTTTTTTTATATACAATTTATTGTTTTGGGTCTTATGTGGAGGTCTTTAATCCATTTTGAGTTAATTTTGGTATATGGTGATAGGTCGAAGTTCCAATTCATTCTTTTGCATGTGGTTTTCCAATTTTCCCAGCACCATTTACTGAAGACGCTTTCCTTTCCCCACTGTATATATATATTTTAAATTTTTTTGTTAAATTTATTGGGGTGACATTGGCTGGTAACAATTACATATTTTCCAGGTGTACAACTCTACATTGCATTGTCTATGCCTTGCATTATATGCTCACCCCCCAGAATCAGCTCTCTTCCCATCACCATATATTTGATGCCCCCTCCCTACTCCCCCATCTCCTGCTCTCCCACCCTCTTTACCCCTTACCCTCAGGTAACCACTAAACTCTTGACTGTGTCCATGAATTTCTGTTTCTTTGTTACCTTTAGTTTTATATTCCATCTATAACACTGTATATTTTTTTGCTCCTTTCTCAAAATTATCTGTCCAAATATTTGTGAGTTTATTTCTGTGTTTTAAGTTTGTATTTGTTTCTCTGTCAATAATGGCAGAGAATAATTTGTTTTGATTATTGAGGATTTGTAATATAGATCGAAACCAGGGAGCGTGCTGCCTCCAGCTTTATTCTTCTTTCTTAGGATTGCTTTGGCGATTCGAGGTCTTTTGTGATTCCATACAAATTTGTTGATTAAAAAAAATCTATTTCTTGAAAGAATGTCTGGGTTTTTAATAGGAATTGTGTTAAATCTGTATATTGCGTTGGGTAATATGGGCATTATCTGCACAGCAAAAGAAACCATCAGAAAAGAAACCATTGGGGAAGCTGGGATGGCTCAGCAGGTTAAGTGTTCACTTTGCAGCCCTGGAGAACAAGGATCAAATTCAGGCAGACCCATAGGCTGAACTGGGGTGTGCCCCCAGTTCAGTTCTTGCCAGGGCATATGCAGGAGGCTTCCGGACCAATTCTAGCCCTGCTCAGCCCCACGCCCACCTGTGGACTGAAACTATATGGAAAACTAATGCTGTCAACTATGGAGACTGCTCTGGGCCCTCCCCTTTCTTTCTGTCTCTCTCCGTCTGTTTTTCTCTCTGTCAAAAAAAACACACAAATAAATAAATAAAAATAAAAGAAAGAAAAGAAACCATCAACAAAGCAAGGTGGCAACAAACATATTGGGAGAAAATATTTACAAACAACACCTCTGATAAGGGGCTAATATCTACAATATACAAATAACTCATATGACTCAACAACAGCAAAAAAGCAATCCAATTAATAAATGAACAGAAGAACTAAACAGACACTTCACCCAGGAAGACATACAAATGGCCAATAGGCATATAAAAAATGCTCAACTTCATTAGCTATTAGGGAAATGCAAATCAAAACCACAATGAGACATCACCTCACACCTGCTAGAATGGCTATAATCAACAAGACAAGGTACAACAAGTGCTGGAGAGGCTGGAGAGAAATGGAAACACTCATATACTGCTGGTGGAAATACAAATTGGTACAACCACTATGGAAGATAGTATGGAGATTCCTCAGAAAAGTGGGAATGCAACTACCCTAGAACCTGGCAATCCTGCTTTCGGGTATCTACCCAAAAAACTTGAAAACCTTCATCCATAAAAATATATGTATCCCCATGTTCATTGTAGCATTATTCATGGTGACCAAGTCATAGAAACAACCAAAGTATGCTTTGATAGATGACTGGATAAAGAATCTCTGATATACACACACACACACACACACACACACACACACACACACACACACACACACACATATACATACACAACAAAATATTATTCAGCTATAAGGAAAGATGAAATACTGCCATTTGAAACACCATGAATGGAACTTGAGATCATCATGCTAAGCAAAATACGCCAGAGAGAAAAAGGTAAGAACCATAGGACCTCACTCATATGTAGAATATAAAACTGAAAGCAACAAAGAAACAAAATCTCATGGACATTGTCAGTAGTTTAGTGATTACCAGAGGGTAAGGGTGGAGGCGGATGTGAGATAGGCTCTAATTTCAGTAACATTACCAAAAGTTTGTTTCACAAAAGTAAGATTGCCATATCCTTTCTAAAAATCTTATGACATAAATAAGATTACAACCTGTTATTTGTGTAGTACAATGCCCTGTTAATAATAATATATTTTGGTAAACACTAAAACAATCTTACTTTTTAAACTCATATACTTTTTATGCTGATAATTTATCTATATTCAACAATTTTCAAAAAAACTAATGCTTTGTGGATGAAATAGATCTTTCTAAATAATACCTTATGACTTCGATGGAATGAAATAAAAATATATTAATTATATGACTTTAAAGATAGATTGGCCTAGAAATAAAGGAGATTTTGGGAAGCAAATTCTAGGAATTACACAAAACTAGTATTTATGATATTAAGATGATAATAAAGGTAGTGAGGCAGTAAAGAACTGAGTACCTTTGTATTTTGATGGTGGCAGGATAAATTGGGACAATTTGGGGGGAAAAGAAATTTGGTAATTTATAAAAATACTTGAATAGATTCAAACTTTTTTACCCAACAACCTCAGTCCTAAAACTATCTAAAGAACAAATGTAGACTATCTTGTTTACAAATTAGCAGCAGTATTTCTAATAATGAAAATATATAATTAATGATAACTTCTAATATTTAGATAACAGTTAAATTATAGTATATACTTAAAAGGGAATGTATAGTCATAAAATTAGTGTTTTTAAACAACAACTGCTAGGAAAGTTAGAAAAATAATAGGCTAAAATTTTACATGTATATTTGATTGTATTTTTTCATATTAATACATTTTTCTAAAAAGGAAAAAGAAACATAAAAGGAAATACAGTGACATGACTGTTCACTGGCTGGGATTATGAATATTTTACATGTTCATTTTACTTGAACTTTAATATATTTTCCAAAATCCCTGCAATGACCATTTATTTCCTTTAAAATAAAACTATGTAGTTTTTAATCTAAAAAACCCAAATAATTGAAAAGTAATTTAATATATTCAACATGCCTAAAGTAAGGCTGAGGTTTTCAATTTTACCTCTGATACACCAACAGTTGATTAATACGATGAA
Source organism: Craseonycteris thonglongyai (assembly GCA_004027555.1). Classification (NCBI taxonomy): domain Eukaryota; kingdom Metazoa; phylum Chordata; class Mammalia; order Chiroptera; family Craseonycteridae; genus Craseonycteris; species Craseonycteris thonglongyai. The sequence continues at coordinate 21,922 of PVKE010009121.1, read as the reverse complement.
AACATACAGTACATATAAAATATGCTAACATATCCATGTTGATTAAGTAAGATTTCCAATATCAGAAAGAAACAAGGTAAAATTACATTTAATATAATTGCTTATCTTAGTACTACATGTATCTAATGAAAATATACATATTAATATTTTTCAAGTTGGTATTACTCAGTTTGATAAAACACTTATAGCAATTAAAGAATAATTCTTAGTAACTATTCTAGCAGGAGGCATTTTTAAATTATTTTTTACATTCTGCAGCTCTGATCTGTGCTCCGTATTCCCACTGATTCTAATGATCTCCAGCAGTGTGGAGCTAATGGAGAAATGAGCTGAGGCCATACTCTGTTTAAGTACCCACTTCTAAAGCCTCACAAAAAACAATGATGCCACTGGCCAGCTGACAAACTACATGTGCTAAATTATTTTAAATTTTTGTATCTGTCTGTTTTTTACCCAAGGAGAAAAGCTTGCTTTGACAAGAGCCTTTTACAATGCATATTCTGGACCTCTTTTCATAAGAATTCCACTGGGGAATCAAAATTATGGCTTTTGAATAGTTTTCTTCCACACACTTGTAAGACTAATTGCCCTACATGGAATCAAACCTGCAATTTTAATCTTATTAACATCACGTACTAATCAATTTAGCTGACTTCTATTTATTTATTCAAAAAATCAGCAAATGGAAAATTATTTTCTTAAGCTTAATGCAAATTCACACTGCTCATTTTATTCTTTCCAGCAAAAGGGTTACAATAATGGAAGACAGTGAGGTTACTAGACTCTTTCATATGTAGTTTGGAGCATTATGAGAAATGAAAGCAAAAAGTGATTTAAAGAATAACTAAATAAGGAAGAAAGATCTTTGGGGTATTTGGGTAAAATGTAAGCAAGGTAAGACAAATAGATATTGAATTTTGAATGTTTGTTCTATGTAGGTAACATAAAGCAAGTGATTGGTAAAAATTTAGCTTTCAGTAGCTGGTATCAACATCAACTTGGGAACTGTTTTCATAGCGTTTTGCCTCTGTATGAAAGATGAATGTCTATCATACTTAGAATAAAATCTAGAACAAAATCTCATGTTTTGCAGTCAGTCAGTCACCTTCTCACTTTCCATGGTAGGATTTTCCAGGTGTGCCAATTTGCTACAATACATGTGAAGGAAAACAGTAAATGCCTGACCTTTTATCTTCTTAGAGCCTTAACCTTTCTGCTTGATCCAGGAACTTATCTTTTCCCAGAAAGCCACTTATGATTAAAGTTCTACGGATGGAAGTAAACTGCATCCTCTGACCAGGATTCCCCCCTGGCAAGGAGAATTCACAAGTTATGTGAATCAAAAGAGATAATATTGGTCTAATCCCACAGGGGTCTCCAAACTTTTCAGCCCGCGGGCCGCATTAACTATCAAACAGCAGTTTGGGGGCCGACTACACACTCGAGGTCCAAATAAAAAAGAATCAAAACATAGATGTTGTTTTTAATTATTTATTTAATATTATTTTATTCAGATAAAAAGGTCTCCACGGGCCGGATGAGAGGGCCGGATGAGAGGGCCTCGCGAGCCGCATCTGGCCCACGGGCAGTAGTTTGGAGATCCCTGCATATTGAATATTGAATATTGAATCCCTGCTATTAAAACTATTGAATACAATAGTTTTTTTTTAATTGATAAATTTATTGGGGTGACATTGGTGGGTAACAATTATGTAGTTTCCAGGTGTACAATTCTACATTATATGACCTATGTACTGCATTATGTGCTCACCACCCACAGTCAGCTCTCCTTCCATCACCATGTATCTGTGGTGCCCACTCCCAATCCCCGCAACTAACACAATAGTTTTTAATAGACTTGAGTGCCAAACAATCAGAGGTTCATAAAATTAGAGATAATGATTTTCCCCTAGGATAGTTTGGAACTAAGCAATAGACTAATATTTTGAAATACCGGTACCAGCTTTGCTTATGTAAACCAGCATTGTGGTACCTGTGGAATTATTCATAACCCCTGTCAAGAAATGTAAGAGTGGATAATGATAGCAAACAGCAGAAGCTTATGTCCACTACAAAGCTAGTTCAAAGTTTCATTTTCAGTTGTCTGAAATTTTTAGAGAAATTTCTAGTTCACCTTAATTAAATTAGTTAATGTATTTCATGAGTGCTCTCTAGACCACTGCTCTTCTCACTATAACAGATATTAATAAAAAAGTAAGGAGTTTACTTATAAAATGATAAATTGAAATGCATGTAATTTTAGAAAAGCATTTTGTGATTATATGGGCAGTATACTAGTTGGCTAGAATTGGTTAACACTAGAAATTACTTCAGTATAATATGTGCAATATTTTTAACTCTTTCCAGACTAAAAATTATTTTGCTTTGAGATTTTCTTATAAATCCTATAAACAAATAATGTCTCCCTTAGAAAATATAGAAGCTTGCTTCATGGGTGATCGAGGGCTATTGCTACTAATTTGTTGGCCCTAAAGAAAAAGGCAGCTTCTACATATTGGATTTTTTTAAATATCTCTTTTTAAATTCACAGAAACAAAACAACAACAATAACATCTCAAGGTAGAAAGTGATAACTTCATGTTTTAACAGAGAAGAAAATCTATTTCAGAAGAACTTCTTTCTTTGTCTCCATTTCATAAAAACAATTACTGATTTATATATCAAGCACCTAATGCATGTTGGTCTCTGCTCCATTAGAGGTACATAAATTAAAAAAAAATCCAAAACATCCAATTCCTCATTTGAAAGCATTTACAAACTTGTTAAAATCATAGTCAAGAAGATTAAATTTTATATGTATAAGGAAATATTTAGATGATACCTAGGACAAGGAGGTAATCTATATGGGGGTGGTCATATGATTGAAAAATGAAGTAACTCTTGAGAAGCAAGTGGAAGTTACAGAGACAGACTAAGGAGTACTCAGTGAGTGAAATCAGATCATTACGGTTGCAGCATAACATGTGTTTGTACATGTACTAGATAGAGCTGTGATCAGAAAATAACAACATCAACAGCAACCACAAAATAATAAGAGCTCAATTTATGTAATTTCTACTTCATGCATTTTACAGATCACTCATTTCATCTCCTCAAAAATAATACCTTATCAACAATAATACTACTATTTTTGACATGTTACAAATGAGAAAATATAGGTCCATAGAAATTGAATGACTTGCCAAAGGTGATTTGTATAACTAACTATTGAACTGGAATTTAAACTCACTATGATATGTCAAAACTAGAGTAGTAAGAATGGTCTTGTATATCACAGTAAAGTTTGGAATTAATTCTGAGGGTGATATGGAACATAAAGAATTTTAAGCAAAGAATAAATTCAGATTTAGAGAACTCTCTTAAGCAGAAGTGTTAAGGATGGCTGAAAAGAAAGCAAGACAGGGAAAATATTACAGAATTTACTGAATCAGTCCAAGAGAGAATAAAGGCAGGATAGAAGGCAGAAGACAGATGATAACTGTCTCTCGGCAGAAAAAAAAAATATTGAAGTCTTCAGCATATTGAACAGAATCTTTTACTTATGCATAGTATCGGGGCAGTTTTAAATAGGAGGGCACTGTCTAAAAAAGTTAATAAAAGGTCTTAATAGTAGGTATTACTAAAATAAGTTGAATACATAGATAGGTCTGGGAAATTAATGAGTCTGTCTAGTGACAAAATAAAGTTGGTTCTTAAAAGTAACTTATTTGACTAGAATATTTTTAACCATGTAGCATGAAAGTAATTTTATAATAAAAATATATTGATTACCCAGTAAAGTTGAGGAGATTCACTAGATAAATATGCCCTAAAGAAGGTTAAAAATGAAAATCATTCCATTATGCATTTTAGAATAAAATTTTAGGTGAATTTGCTTTATGATGTGTATAATTTCCCTAGAAAAATAAAGTAATAGAAGGGTAGTAATATCAAAAACAATGTTGACATAAATTTTTCACCCTAAAAAACAATAATGGAGGTAGCTTTATACACAGTGTAAAGACAAAACAATACATAACTAAAGATCATCTTTGAGATAGTAATTTGTTCACAGAGGCATTTTTCAGCATTTTGATTTACACTTCACTAAAATTTTATGGTTTCTCAGTTGATGCTTAATCAGTAGGACCATGTTAATTAATATAATTCAGCGGTGCATCACTAAAAATTCTTTTCTAAACTTCAACATAAATATGAGAATAATTTGAACTAAACATCTTCTCCATCTTAAGTGTGTTTCTTGAAGGATACATGGTTGGCCTTAATCAGACTGAATAAAAAAAATAGCACTGAAGTAGGTATGTATCAATTCTAGAGGTATCTAACCGTAATCTATGTATCTGCTTACCTCCAAATGGAAGTCTGATGTATTTCTGGATTTTATAAGCTATATTATGTTATTTAAGGCTGAAGACATTGTTTATTTTTGTTGTTCAGTATTATTTTGATTATGAAATGCAATATCACTAAAGGTGGTAACTTGTAAAATGAATAACAATATTAAAAATAGTTAATTTAGCTTCTAAATTATCAAAATATTTATGCTCTTATTTTTTAAGATTTATTTTTATTGTTTTTTTGAACACAGACAGAGAGAGAGAGACAGACAGAGAGAGACAGAGAGAAGGGGGAGGGTTCAGAGCAGTCTCCATAGTTGACAGCATTAGTTTTCCATATAGTTTCACTCCACAGGTGGGCATGGGGCTGCTCAGGGCAGGAACTGGGCCAGGAGCCTCCCACACAGGCCCTGGCAAGAACTGAACTTGGGGCACACCCCAGTTCAGCATATGGGTCCTCATGGGCCAGGGCCAGGATTCGATCCTTGGGCTCCAGGGCTGCAAAGTGAGAGCTTAACCCTCTGAGCCATCTCAACTGCCCCTCTTATTAATTTTTTTTACTAAAGTCCTGGTGTATTTTGAAGTAGAAAATACAAATCACAATGATAATAATAATAGCAAGATGATGACTATAAAAAATAATAGCAGTTTATATTTATTAACAAGGTACAATGTGACCAAGCTCCTTACTCATTTTACATTTCATCTTTTCTTCACAACTGCCTCTGAAGTAGGTTTGACACAGCATGAAATATTCAAAGTGATGAAAACCAAGAACCTACAGCCATGGTTACTCTACCCAGCAAAGATATCATTTAGAATCAAAGGACAGATAAAGAGCTTCCCAGACAAGAAAAACCTAAAGGAGTTTGTCAACATCAAACCAGTATTATAAGAAATGCTAGAGAAACTTCTTAAGAAGAAGAAAAGTTAAAAAATATGAATAATAAAATGGCAATATTCCTTACCTATGAATAGTTACTTGAAATGTGAATAGATTAAATACTTTAATCAAAAGATAGCATGTTTGAATGGCTAAGAAAACAAGACTATTACATATACTACCTAAGCTTTAGATTGAAAGACACAAACAGACTGAAAGTAAAGGGATAAAAACAAAATTTCACAAAAATGAAAAAAAAAAAAAAAGCTGGGATAGTATTACTTATACCAGAAAAATTACATTTTAAAACAAAAGTTATAACAAGATCAAAGAAAGACCAAGTAATCCCACTTCTGGGATTTTATCTAAAGTATCCCAAAACACTACTTCAAAGGGACATGTGCATTTATATGTTCACTGCAGCATTATTTACAATAGGCAAGATATAAAGGCAAGCTAGGTGTCCATCAATGGATAAATGGATAAAAAAGAGGTGGTACATATATAATGGAATTTTAATCAACTATAAAAGAGGAACAAAATCTTGTGATTTGCAACAACATGAATGGACCTAAAGTGTATTGTGCTAAGTGGAGTACCGGTAAGTCAAATAGAGAAAGATAAATGCCGTATCATTTCACTTATATGTGAAATCTAAAGAATAAATAAACAAAACAGAAACAAACCCATATAGAGAACATTTTGATGGTTGCAAGCTGGGAGCCAGTTTAAGAATTGGGTGAAAAAGGTGAAAGGATTAAGATGTACAAATCAGTAGTTACAAAACAGTCATGGAGATATAAAGTAAAGCATAAGGAATGTAGTCAATAATATTGTAATAACTATGTATGGACAGTGTTAGATAGATACTAAATTCACTAGCATGATCACTTTGTAAGTGATATAAATGTCTGATCAGTATGTTGTACATCTGAAATCAATATAATATTGTATATCAATTCTAATTAAAAAATAAAACAATTATTTAAAAAATCAACAATTGGATAAAGATATGCGCATACTTGTAAATACAATGGAATATCACTCAGCCATAAAAAGTAAGATCTGGGGGAGCCAGGATGGCTCAGTGGGTTGAGCGCTCACTTTGCAGCCCCAGGGACCGAGGATTGAGGCCTGGCCATGGACTGTGTGGACCGATATGCTGAACTGGGGAGTGGTCCCAGTTCAGTTCTCACTGGGATGAGACTTGGCCCAGTTTCTGCCCTGTGCAGACCCACGCCCACCTGTGGAATAAAACTTATGTGGAAAAACTGATGATGTGCAACTATGGAGAGTATTCTGGGCCCTCCCCCTTCTCTCTGTCTCTGTATGTCTCTCTCTCTCTCTCTGTCAAAAACAATAAAAATAAATTAAAAAAAAAAAATCTTACCATTTGCAACAACATGGATAGACCTAGAGGATATTATGCTAAGCAAAATAAGACAGAGAGACCAATACCATATAATCTCACTTATATGTGCAATCTAAAGAAGAAAACAAACAAATAAACAAACAAAACAAAATAGAAATTGATTCACAGATACAGAGAACAAACTGATGGTTACCAGATGGGAGGGGGTTGGGGGGCTTGGTTTTGAAAAAGGTGAAGGGATTAAAAAATACAAATCAGTTATAAAATAGTCATGTGATATAAAGTACAGTATAGAGAATATAGTCAATAGTGTAACAACTATGTATATTGCCAAGTGGGTACTAGTCTTATCAGGGAGATCAATTCTGAAAGTATATAAATGTCTAATCACTATGATGTACACCGGAAACAAATGTAAAACAACACTGAATGTCAAGTATAATTGAAAAATAAAAATTTTAATTAAAAATATAATATAGTCCTTAAAAAATAAATTATAAGTATGTATATTTATATAAATAACCAATTATATAAATATAAATTTGCCTTTACAATATAAACATATACAAAATATTATAGGAATTTATATAATAAATAAAAACCTAAGTGGGTTTATTGTAGTAATGCATTTTTGGTTTAGCATTTAAAAATGAATATATTTTACTTTGACAGAAGAAGAAATACAATTTTTTAAATTTTTTTCTATTGTTAAATTTATTGAGGTGACATTAGTTAGTAAAAATTATATAGGTTCCAGGTATACAATTTTACAGTACATCATCAATGTGTTGCATTACATATTCACTACCCAGAGTCAGTTCTCTTTCCATCACCAAACATCTGATTCCCCATCCCCTGTCTCCCATGCCTTGACGCCCTTACCCTCAAGCTAACCACTAAACTACTGTGTCCATCAGGTTTTGTTTCTTTGTTGCTTTCACTTTTATACTCTATGTATGAGTGAAGTCATATGGTTTTTGGTTCTTATGTGTCTGGCTTATTTCATTTAGCATAATAATCTCAAAATCCTATATACAATAGAATATTATTACTCAGTTATAAGAAAAGATAAAATATTGCCATTTGCAACAGCATGAATGGACTTTGATTTTCTCAATAAATACGTAAAAAGATTTGATAAAATTCAAAATGTATTCATAATAACTCTTAGAGCACTAGGAATATAAGATACATTATAAGCAATAAAAAATTTCTACAGGGGATGCCAAGATAGCTCACCTAGCTGAGTGCTTGCCCTGTCAGTGCAAATCCATATGCTGAACTTCAGCACAACTGGTTACCACATAACTGATTACTGCTAACATGGTAGTGATGATTCTAGCTTCCCATGCGGGAAGCACCCAGTTCAGTTCCGCCCCATTCAGCTCTACATTCACTCGAGTGTAATGAAGTTACTGTATGTCACAACTAATGATGTACAACTATAGGGATTACTCTGGGCCCTTCTCTCTCTCTCTTTCTCTCTCACCTTCTCTCAAACAATAAATCTTTTTAAAAAAAGCTTCTAAAAAAATATCTATAGCAAGCATCATGTTTAATGATGAAATAGTGGGATTGTTTCACCTAATGTGGGGAATGACAACAGGATGCTTCTGTCACAGCTTCTATTTCAAATTGTAATTTCACTTCAAAGTGTATCATCAATTTGACAACTTGCCCTTTATCCTGTTTCATTTTTCTTCATAGTATCTATCACTTGCCAACAGATCCTATATTTATTTTTATTTCATGGTATTGTCAGAATGTGAGCTCCATGTGGGAAGGGACATTGTCTTTAGTGTTTGCTGCTGTATCCCTGTGCTGGCCCATGGTGGCTTTCTTTTTCCCACTCTATTTTTTGCTCCTATGTCAAAAGTAATCTGTCCATATATTTGTGGGTTCATTTCTGGGTTTTCAATTCTGTTCCATTGGTTTGTGTATCAGTTTTTCTGCCAATACCAAGCTGTTTCAATTACTGAGGCTTTGTAGTACAAATTAAAGTCAGGCAGTGAGATGCCCCCAGCTTTATCCTTTTTTCTTAGGATAGCTTTTGCAAATCGGGGTCTTTTGTGGTTCCATACAAATTTGATGATTTTTTAAATCTATTTTTTGAAAGAATGTCTGTGGGATTTTGATGGGAATGGCACTGAATCTGTATATTGTTTTGGGGAGTATTGCCATTTTAACTATGTTGATTCTTCCAATCCATGAACACGGAATGTCTTTCCACTTCGTTGTGTCTTCTTTAGTTTCTTTTAAGTGTCTTATAGTTTTCAGTGTATAAGTCCTTCACATTCTTTGTTAGATTTATTCCTACGTATTTCTTTTTTTGTTTGTTTGTTTGCAATGACAAAGATCTCATCTCTCTTCCTGAAATTTCATTGTTGGTGTATGAAAATGCAGTTGATTTTTGCACAGTAATTTTGTATCCTGCAACTCTACTGTATTTGTCTATTGTTTTTAATAGATTTCTGATAGAGCCTTTAGAGTTCTCTATATAATGGATCATGTCATCTTGAAAGAGTGAGTTTGACTTCTGCTCTCCCAATTCTAATACCTTTTGTTCCTTTCTCTTGCCTGATTGCTCTGCCTAGAACTTCCAGAACTGTGTTGAATAGCAGTGGTGACAGGGGGCATTCCTGTCTTGTTTCTGATTTTAAGAAAATAGGCTTCAGATTTTCCCCAGTCAATATAATATTTGCTGAAGGTTTGTCATATATCACCTTTTTTATGTTGAAGTACTTTCCTTCAATTCCCATTTTATTCAGTGTTTGTTATCATAAATGAGTGTTGTATCTTGTCAAATGCTTTTTCTGCATCAACTGAGATAATCATGTGGTTTTTATCCTTTGTTTGGTTTATGTGCTTGATTACATTGATTCATTTGCATATGTTGAACCATCCTTGTGCCCCTGGGATGAATCCCACTTGATCATGATGAATAATCTTTTCAATGCAGTGTTCTATTCTGTTAGCTAATAGTTTATTTAGGATTTTTGCATCAGTGTTCATCAGGGAGACTGGCCGATAGTTATCCTTTTTGGTATTGTCCTTCCCAGGTTTGGGTATTAAGAAAATATTGGCTTCATAGAATGAGTTGGGTAGTATTGCTTCCTCTTGAATTTTCTGGAGTAGCCTGAGGAGGATGGGCATTAGTTCTTTGAATGCTTGATAAAACTCACTGGTTAAACCATGTGGTCCAGGACTTTTGCCTTTGGGCAGATTTTGGATAGTTATTTCAAGTTCTGTACTGTTGATTGGTCTAGTTAGGTTATCCAAATCTTCTGGGTTCAGTCTAGGTAAACTTTATGTTTCTAGAAATTTGTCCATTTCCTCTAGATCATCAAACTTGGTGGCATAGAGTCTTTCACAATAATTTATGATTGGTTGTATTTCTGTAGTGTCAGTTGAAATCTTTTCCCTATTTTTCTGAGTTCTGGAAATATAAGACTTTTCTCTTTGTCCTTTGGTAAGCCTAGCCAGCGGTTTGTCAATTTTATTGATTTTTTCAAAGAACTAGGTCTTTGTTGCATTAATTTTATCTATTATTTTTCTGTTTTGAATTTCATTAAGTTCTGCTTTAATTTTTATTAGCTCTTTCCTTCTGCTGGCTTTGGGGTTCCTTTGTTCATCTTTTTCTAGTTGTTTAAGATGGGATGTTAGAATGTTTACTTGCAGATTTTCTTGTTTCTTGAGATAGGCCTGGAATAATATAAATTTCCCTCTTACTACTGCTTACACTGTGTCCCAAAAATTTTAGTATGTCATGTTTTCATTGTTACTTGTTCGTACAAATTTTCTAATCTCTTGTTTTATTTCTTCTTTGGCCAGTCATTTTTTAATAGCATGTTGTTCAATCTCCACGTATATGTGATATTTTCTGCTTTCCTATTACAGTTGATCTTAGGTTTCAAAGATTTGTGGTCTGAGGATACACTGGGTATGATTTGAATGTTCTTAAATTTGCTGAGGTTGGATTTAAGTCCCAGGATATGGCCTATCCTTGTAAATGTTCCATGTGCACTAGAATAAAATGTATAGTCCTGTGTTGCAGTGTAGAGTGTCCTATAAATGTCAATTATGTCCATTCCTGTAATGTATCATTTAAGGCTGCAATTTCCTTATTTATTTTCTGCTTGGATGATCTGTCCAATGTTGTCAAGGAGGTGTTTAGGTCCCCAGCTATAATTGTATTTTTGTCAAATTCTCCTATTAGTTCTGTTAGTTATTACTTTGTAAATTTTAGTGCTTCCTGATTAGGGGTATATGCATTAATGAGTGTTATGTTTTCTTGCTGTACTGTCCCCATTATCAAAATGAAACGTCCATCTTTATCTCTTACTACTTTTTAAATCCTGAAGTCTATTTCATCAGAAATCAGTATAGCCACTCCTGCTTTTCTCTGACTACCATTCGCTTGGAGTACTTTTTTCCACCCTTTCACTTTGAGTTTGTGTTTGTCCTTGTGGCTGAGGTGTGTCTCTTGTAGGCAGCATATGGTTGGATTTTGTTTTTTAATCCAGTCGGCTACTCTTTATTGGTGAATTCAGTTCATTTACATTTTGGGTGATGATTGATATATAAGGATTTCCTGTATCCATTTCTTTCTTCCTTTTTATTTCTTTGTTATCCCAACTTTTCTCCATTTATTTTGATTTCTTAATTCAGGTCAAATAGCCTCCTTCAGTAGTTCTTGGAATGCTGGTCTTATGACGGAGAATTCCCTCAGCTTCTGTATATCTAAAAAGGCCTTAATTCCTCCTTCATATCTAAAGGTTAATTTTGTTGGGTAGTTAATTCTTGGCTGAAAATTTCTGTCTTTTAAAATTTTGAAGATTGGGCTGCACTCCCTCCTGGCTTGCAGAGTCTCTGCTGAGAAGTCTGATGACAGCCTGATAGATTTTCCTTTGAAAGTTTATATATATATTTTTGTTTGTTTGTTTTTATTTATTTATTTTTTCCTGGCAACCTGGAGGATTCTTTCTTTGCCTTTGGTTTTTGTCATCTTCAGAACAATATGCCTTGGAGAAGATTTGCTAGGGTCTAGGTCAGGGGCGGTGAACCTTTTGGCGATTGAGTGCCAAAGTCTACGAAATAAGAGTATACTCGCTCGACTTGCGTGCCAACCCATTGAGTGAGATAGAGGTATCGATTATTTTTATGTCTATAAGAGCATAAACAGTAATTTTTTAAATGGTATTCACAGATCCGCGTGCTGAAATAATTGCTCCGTGTGCCACTTTGGGCATGCGTGCCATAGGTTCGCCACTCCCAGTCTAGGTAGTTAGGGCTCTTGTTTTCTTCTTGAATTTGGGATTCCAGTTCTTTCCATAGGTTAGAAAAATTCTCATCTACTATCTGCTTTAAAAAGGCTCTGAGAAGATTCTATCTCACTTCCTTCTGGTACCCCTATTACTATTATATTGCTTTTTCTGGTGGAGTCAGAGAGTTCTTGTAAGGCTCTTTCATTTCTCTTGACTCTCATATCCCTTTCTTCTTCCCTCTGTGAAATTTCCATGTTTCTATCTTTAATGTCACCAATTCTTTCCTCTAACTGGTCAGTCCTGTTTCCTATGCTGGTTAGTTCTTTTCTAAGCTATTCCATGATGCCTTTCAGTTTGAGAGGTTCCTTTTGGTTCTGCTCTAACTTCTCAGTTTTGGTGGTAAATTATTCATTTTGCTCAGAAGATTTCTTATTGAGGTCATTTAACTGTGTTTGGGTACTTTGCCAGCATTTACTGAGCTCTCTGAGTATATTCAGAATTGCAGCCCTCAATTCTGTTTTGCTTAGATTATTTGCTTCCAAGTCTGTAAGCTCTATTTCTAAAGAATTTCCATATTCTTTTGGAGTGGCTTTGGATTCTGAGGTGTTCATTGTATTTGATGTGGTTTTTTTCTGCCTTAGTCATGCGTATGTTTTTCTTCTGTGGGTTTTCCTAGAAGACAGGCTTCCAATTTTTGTTGTTGTTCTTGTTGTTCCAACTGTCTTAGTCTCAACACCCCCCACCACTTTGGGAGAGTGAGGTGGGTTGTGGTCTGACTGCAGCCTGGTATGTCTTAGCAGGTTGCAGTAAGGGCTCAGTTGAGGGGGGATGGGTTTTGGGAGAGGGTTGAGGGAAGCAGTAAGTTTCTGTGTCCTGGGGTTGCACTTCAGGTTACTGGCTTAGCTGATAGAAGGCGGAGCAGTCAAAGTGTGGGTGGGGGTGGGGGAGTATGGGTAGGAGCTGGGGTGGGCCTGAGACACAATAGCAAATTCCTTTGTCAGCAAGGGGGCTGGCAGATCAGTGTGTGTGCTGTCTTGATCCTTTTCCAGGGTCATGTTCTGTTTTCCTGGATCTGGGTTTAGAATCAGTCATACCCAGAGACAGTTTTTGTTTGGGTCCATGTTTATAGGCTTCAAGGTGCTGGCCCAACTGGTATAGAGCCATGAGTCGGGGGGCTGATGCATGGTTCAGCCTGCACTTTTCTCCCCAGCCCCCTCCAGAAGGGTGCTCTGTCTTTGTGGCTGTGCTCCTAGTCTCACCATCACCCAGAGACCATTTGCTCTTTTGAGTCTGCGCTTCTGGGCTTCAGGTGCCGACTCCACTGGCTGGGTGCTGGGAGTGCACACATTGCCAATATAAGGACCTAGGATCCGCCGCGGGCAGGGAGGCCGGTGAGCCCACAAGATCTGAGGTGTGCAGCTTGGTCTTTCTCCACCCTCTGCCCTTCTTGGGCTGCTCTTTCACTTTAAGAGCCAGTGGCTTAGGAAGCGGCTCCCTAAGAGCCATTTCCTAATCAGCTCAGCTGTGCCGTTTCTGTATGCCAGTGACTTGGCGCACCAAGCTGTGGCTGGTAGGCTGGTGCCCTATTCTTTCGCTGCCCCAGAAAGTTTAGCTATCCCTGCTCCACGGTCCCTATTCCACGTCAGTCACAGTGATCTGAGTGGGGCACAGCATGCTGCCAATTGAGTTCATATGTTAAATTGTCCACAGTCACATGGGACTTCCACTCTCCTTGGGTCTTGGCTTCCAACCCACCCAGGATCTAGCTCCACTTTGACTGTAGTCAAACAATCCTATTTTTATGCCAATCCCAGGCCACGTTCTGTGTCCCCATCCCCGTATTGCTGCTTCACCTTCCATCTCCCACTTGCCCCTTTTTCCTCCAACCTTCAGGTGTTCTGTATTGTGTGGCTCTCTCAGTTGAGGGTGTTCTCAGCGTTTCCCCTGTGTACTTCCCTTTGTTCAAAAGTCCCTTCCCAGGTAGGTATCGGGGTTCTCCTCTCACACCGCCATCTTTTCCAGTCTGAACTATTTTCTATTATTTATTGTTTTTCCGTGTCTTTATTAAAATAACATGAGAATAAATTATCTTTCATCATTTCTATGATTATCCCATAGAGTAAGTCATTTAAACTCACCCTAAAAAAAATCATTAAATTTCTTAATGATATGGCATATGTATTTTTAAGGCTCTTGATTAATATTTTTAAACTATCTTAATGTTGCTATTTAAAATTTTACTCTTGTATCTGTTTTCTTCTTCTGACGATCACATCACATCATGGTTTTAAATACTGCCTTTATGCTAATGATTCCCAAATTTGTATTGATATTATAGATTTCTCCCTGAATTCCAGATTCACATAGTTAATTGACTAGTGTTCATTTCTATCTGAATGCCCAATTTGCACCTTAAATATAGAATATGCAAAATAGAGCTCTTGCAGCTTACTCTACAGGCACTGCTCTTCTCACTGTCTTCCCCATCAGAGTTAATGATCACTCTGTCCTCCCTGTTTAGGTGACAACTCCTGAACATCATCACTGACTGTTTAAGAAGGCGAAGGTTAGCAGCAGAATTTCAATCTGTTTGCCACCTTAACCCATCAGAGAAAAAAAGAGATGACCCCACTGACTTCTGTGAACATGTTAATGACAATCATAGCAAATATTCAAATAGTATTTACTAGTGAGAGAGTCCTTATCTATGGAATGGTTTTATTACTAGGATGTTTCTGGCCTACCTAGAAATGTTAGTGTTGAAAAAACTAATTCTCACAATAACAACAACAAACTTGGGATTTATGAATTTGTAAGACAAGGCTCCATGAAAAAGATCATGTTATGTAATTAAAGAGATATGAAAAGAAGATACTTCATAACTGAAATGATTCCTGTGCAAACAATGTATCACATACATTATTTAAACCTCTCATGTTAAACCTTAACCAGAGCAAGTCATCATGCATAAAAAACATTTATGTAGACCTGCACTGATGGTTTCACATCTTTGCTAGCGAAGAATGCTTGTTTTGTGTTTAGTTATTTCCTGTATCCATGAATTATTAGTATACTTGACACTGGGTAAAATCTATAATTCATCTTGAGTCTGCTTTGACAATCTGACCCTTATATTTATCTCACTTTCCACATCGATCGTGAGCATGTCCTGTTGGATCTGCCTTCAGAATGTATCTGCTAGTATCCTACTTCTCTCTACTTCCTAGTGTGCCATCCATCATCTATATCCTGGACTCTTTCATTAGTTTTCTAAGTAGCATCTTCTGCTCTCAGCCACTTTCATTCTATTCTCTACACAACAGTTGGCCTCATAATCCTTAAAAAAATTATATATGCCCCATCAATCTTTTGTTCTAAGTGCTTCCCTTCTCTCTCAGAATAAAGCCAAGTTCCTTCAAAAAAAAACTGCAAAGTCTTATGTGATTTGCAACCTCTCTTCCTTTTACTTTCTGAACTCACTTTCTATGGCTTTTCTCCAGACTCAGTCTGCTATAGCCACACTGGACATACCATTCATTGACCATACCAGGTATTCTCTCAAGGTCTTTGCATTTGCTAATGTTCTTCATTGAACTTCTTTTCTTTTTTAAGGTTTATATTATGTTTTTGACAGATTGAAAGAGAGAGACAGAGAGAAGAGGGAGAGCCCAGAGCAGTCTCTATAGTTGTATGTCATAAGTTTTGACATGGTTTCATTCCACACAGGTGCGCGGGGGTCATGCAGGTGGGTGGAACTGGGCTGGAGGCCTCCCGCATGGGAGGCATGTCCCATAGAGCTGGGTGCAGAACTGGGCACCTCCCACATGGGAAACTCACCCCAGTGAGAATTGAACTGGGGGTCTCCCACATGGGAAGCACACCCTAGTTCAGCATATGGGTTTGCATGGGCCTGGGCCAGGATGTGGGCTGATCTCTGGACCCTGTGGCTGTAAAGAAAGTGCTTAACCCGCTGAGCCATCCTAGATTCCCTTCACTGAATTTCTGCATGGCGTGTCTATCATCTCATTTCCTTCAGGAAATCAATTGAATATCACCGTCTCAGAAAGGTCTTCTCTGGCTATCTTAATAAGCATTCCCACCTTCATTATTTCCTACCCATTTTCCCTGCTTTATTTTTTCCTTAGAAATCATCATCCTTTAAGATACCATATATTTCCCTATATAACACATTTATTATCTGTCTCTCCCACTACAGTGCAAGCTTCCTGAAAGCATGGATTTCTGTTATTTTTTCTGTCATTATTTTCAGATTCTAGAAAATTGCTTAATGAATAGAAGGTGCTCAATTCACTAGGAGGTAAAGTGCATTTTTGTGAAGGAGGCGGGGGGGTTGATGAGTTCTGGGAAGCTCTCTGTCATGCCTTAAAAATGTGCTTGGACTTCAAGCTGAATAAACGCCTCATGACCAAATACACTGGCTTTCTAGGTGACTACTTCCATGCTCTTCCATAGGGAGTCATGAGCTTTTACTCCTTGGAATACCTAATCACATTTTTGAGCCTGCATTTGTAGCATTTGTGAGTAGTAACAACATAAAAAAGAGAAGCTTTGAAGATGTTTTTCAGATTCTTATAGGTTTAATACAAGTTTACTGTTTTCAGGAAACTCACTGACTCCATCATACTTAGGATAACTATTCCTTTCTTTTGTTTCTTCCCATGTATTTTTACTTTAAAAATTTAAATATTGGTTCAAGTTTCAGAAAATATAACATTATGCAGTGAAAAGTTTCCTTCTAATTCTTCATTGTAGTTATCTTCCCTTTCCTCCAAAGTCAATGCATAATCAGCCTATTGCAAAATCTTTCTGATACATCTCTGCACATACACGTAGATCCTCTCATATTTTTATAATTTATATTTATACAAATAGTAGCATATCATGCTTATTGAACTGCACCTTGCTTTCCTAACTTCACATATTTTGTGATCTCTCTATATCAGTATATAGGAAATTATATACTTATTCTTTTTATGGCTATATTATTTTGCATAGATGTAACATAAATTGATTAATCAGCCAGCTCTCAGTGTAAGGAAGAAAGTTACTCCTCTCTTATAAGTCATTTTCTGATTTTTTTTATGTATCTCTAATTTAAGAGAAAAGAGACATATCTATGGAGCAAATAGTCCTATAATTTGCCTTTCCATGAAAACCAATCGCTATGAAAACAGAAAAATAGGAACACCTTAAATTTGAGAGAATTTATAATATTTTGAGATCCTATAAACTGGCTAGTGCTTATTTTCATGGTTGATGTATAGTTGCATACAATATCTAATTTTGAACTACTTGTAACTAAACTAAGATATGCCCTGTAAGCTACAACTATAGCCATTCCAAATCAAAGATCTACACAATCTCAGGAAATGATCACCACTAAATAAATAAAGTCAGCTATTATAAATAATAGTAGACAATCTATGGGCTTGACATAAAATTAAGAAGCTTCATTATAATTCATGTATAGCTTTTGAGTTCTGAGAGTATTATAACTGCTTCATAATTGGTAGCAATTAATCTGTTATGCAATTGTACCCACTGCATATTAATCTAGGGGGGCAGAAAGTTCCTGGTGATGATACAGCAGTTCTTTTGTTTAGTGTTTATTACTAAGCCTCTATTCCTTTTCATCAACCCAGTAACATATATTTATTGAACAATAAATTTGGGCAAAGCACACTGTTTTTTAGAATTTAAAGATAAGATACAAAGATGAATTTGAAAGAAAAAAAGAATAACTAGAATACAGGGCATTATATACATCTGTTATATAAATGGAACCTATGCATAAAATAAAGGTAAAATGCACTTGATATTTTAAAACAGGAAGGCAATCACAATTTTATAAGTGATACCAATTGTAGAAGGGCATCCAGCAATATGAATAGTATTAGAGAGTTCTTGATTTCTGTCATTGGAGTTCAGATTAAAAAAAAGCACTCTGGAGGAAGATTGTCAGTGATGACATGAACACAGAGTAGGCTTTTGAAGAATAGAAACTGGGTAGGCATTTAAGAGTGGGGAAATTCCTTGGCAGTGAGATAACTTATGGTATGCTAGAAACAAAAATAAACTACTTTGGCCAAAGCATATAATTTGTGTCCAGAAGTAGTGGGTAGTAATGCTGGAAATGTAGGTTGAAGATCACACTGATGGTTAAGAGTTTTCAGCACCAAGTTACTACATTTTGGCATTATCATATAAAACATGTCAGCTGCTGGAATCTTTAAGAATCTAAAAACAAAACAAGACAAAAGATAAGCAAACCAAAAACAATCATAAGCTTTTTTATGTTTGCAAGTGTTCAGGATCCAGTAATAGCCGAGGTGGTGGTAAAGTGAAAGGAAGCCTCGTGGCAGCCAGATACTCTGCAGATCTTGATTTGAAGCATATGGACCCCTGAATTTCCCACAGATAATCATACATGAACACCCATCAGGTCTATTCACTGTAAACACTTTTGTAATAGCTTAGTCAATCCATGAGCTTGGATACAAGATAAATTTAAGAAGTTTTAGTGTACACTATACTAATAAACTTAATTATCAAAGTATCATAAAACAATCTATATGTTATAAAGTATTAATTAAAATTTTATACAATTATATTTGTAGTCCTGCAGTTTTGTCCAGGAAACATTCTAATGATTGTATGCTTGGCATATTCTGGTTGCTTTTACTGGGATGGTCCCCTTACCTTCACCTGTCTTTCTCCCGGAGGTTCCTGAACCATCTGACTATGTTAAGGCATTCTGCTATATGTACTCATTTCAACCTGTTATTTATGGTGTTCCTCATAAGTGTACCTATGGAAAGACCGGTGAAATGTTGTATTTAATGTAAACCTAAAATATAAACCTTTTTACTGCCTAACACAAAGGAGACTTCTTTTGTTTAAGATTTATTTTTATTATTTGAGAGAAAGTGAGAGAGAGGGAGAGAGAAAGGGAAAAGGCTCAGAACAGTGTCCATAGTTGTACATCATTAGTTGTGACATTGTTTTATTCTACACAGGTGGATGTGGGGCTGCATGAAGAGGGAACCAAATCAGGCACCTCTGGCATGGGAGGCCAAGAACCTTTACCGCCACACCATCCTGGCAGTCACCAGATGCACACAGTTCAGCATATGGGGTTGAACTGGCCACTTTGGGAACTGAACCCCAGACCTCGCAATCGTGAGGCAAGCGCTCAACTTCTGAACCATCCTGGCATGCCCACAAGAGATGTTTAGTAAATGTTTCTTAAATTAATATATGAACTACCCATGGTCCCTTGTGTTTTGCTTCTATTGAAAGAGAAAAATGGAATGTAGAAGTGAAATAAGTTTATTTCACTAGGATGCTTAAAACTTCAATAGAATTAATACTTTAAGAGTTTGGAGGAGAAATGAAACTCTTTAGAATCTTGACATAAATGCCACATGCAATTCATTCACGTACTTGTCTTAAACTCAAAACTACTTTGAAGGTCAAATGCCAGGCTCTTCAAGGTAAAGGTCAAGGTTTTTAATTACGGCAAGAGCAACCAGTGGTAGCTCCACTTCACTGACATTCTTATGCTGCTACAGATGAGTGAATTAATATTTCTGAGAGCTGTCTTCATGGGCAAATAATTTCCAAATTTTGAAAAATTTCAATTAATTTTATATTTATATTACAACTAAAAGGCACCAATAAAAGCTATTTTATAATGTTTAAATCATTTTTTTTGTTGTTTTGTAAATTATAATGGTGTTTTTTTGGGGGGGTGTTATTGCTATCTTTTTAGTTTGAATGTTGTTAAAAATCAGAAAAATTTTAAGAACATGTGTAAAAGCTTAAGTGGAAAAAACTTAAAACTTGAGATTTGAAAACTAGAAATAGTTATTAGATATCTTATATATTAGTATTATTAAAGCACACAATATTGATTGCAAGTATATAGTGACTAACATAATATTGTGGAATCTGAGTTAATAAACCTTTTCCTATTTGCTTTCATTTACCGTTCAATAGATATATTATCAGAAGGATAAAACAAATTAATTCAAAATATTCAATTCAGGAGTTTATTAGTTTTGTGACTTCAAGGCCCACTTCCATTTACTTTTACAATGCAAATTCTTAGAAAGTTAATTAAAAGGACTTTTTATGGTTGCTGCACTTTAATTTATGGAAATACTCGAATATATAGCATGAAGTTGTTTAACTCAGTGGTTCCTTACATGTCAATGTTTAAAAAATATGCTATTATTCTACTTTAGGTATTTAGGAGCAAATCAATGAAATAATTTAAATAATAAATACAGTTAATACTTTCACTATGCCAGATAATATGACAGACCTACTATCTTGTAAAAGATTGTGGTTCAAACAATCAACTATTATTTAAAAACCTACCATTACCTTATTGGGATCAATCTCTTCCTATGGATCATTCTTCAGAATATATTTCCAGTCTCATAATTCACTAGAATCAGTTTTAAGTGAGCTGAAAATTCCAATAACATTGGCTAAGAGATGGTCAGCCATATTCATCTTTGTATTTACTTAGTAGGAATGCACTCAAGAACTACTGATGCTCACAACAAAACATGTAGCTATGGGCAAACACTCTTGCTTTTATAAAAAGCATAATACGAGCACTTTTTTTCCCTCCTAAGTTCTGATTGGGATCCTAGTGCAGCACAGAGCCTCTTAGATGCTTACTCTAGTCATGGCTACAGCAATATCACCCAGATAGGGTCAAACTGAGAGAAAATCCCACAACTCATCGACCAAATATAGGAGAAGAAAGTTTTCTCCATATATTATATCAAAGGCATCTCAGGGGAATTTTTCCTGATTATTTATTACTAAAAAGTGGTAAAATAAAACTGGGCATATTGAAGCTATAATTTAGAAGTGTCACTGTAAAGGTCAACTTGTAATTTTCTGGCCATTATTTAACTAGCACTTTAACAATCTCTAAAGAATTATTCTTGCTTTCTATTTTCTACAAGTGATGGTTTGCTAAATAAACCCATCAAATCTCCCATCTGTTAAATTAAGATTGACAGAGGCTGAAAATGTCTTTGCAAAACTGCATCTTCTACCCTGAGAGTTCTTACCAGCTCTTAGGAGGAACTATTAAATTGTTCCTGTGAGGCTATTATGACATTTAGTGGATGTTTTTCTCAAATTTTTCAGATGCAAGGTGAAATGTTTCCAAAGCAACAAAAGCCATTGCCAGTATCAAACTGTAAATTTGACAGATAATCAAAAATCTCCTTCTCTCTTGAAACTCCAATTCTTCCCTCTGAGCTCTTTTCGGTGTCTATCTCTTGGATTGTCTCTCTCGTGTGTGTGTACGTGCCGTGTATTCTCATATGTGCACTGTGTGTTCTCATGCACACACTTGTGCGTGCACACACCGCTGAACCCCTCCTCACCATCCCCAAGATTTTACTTAAACTACTCCAGTAGCAGAGCAAGCAGATAATCAAGTTAATATAACTAATAAGCGTATTTCCTCCACCTAAATTTTCTTTTGCTGCTGGTTGCTAGGAAAGGAAAAAAATGTAATTCCTTTCACTCTTTAATGTAGTTTTGAGATGCTTTGATGAAACATTATTTTCTCTCTTACTATGTTTCTATAAAGCATATGTCTTACATACTTTTAGATATTGAAGGATTAAAAACATGCATACTTCTGGGCTTATAAAAATTAAGAATTCTGCTGCTTATGCAGTTACAAAGACTAATTCAAATTAGAAGCTTTATAAAAGCTCTTATTTCTAAGTAACCACTTTCTTGAATTGCCAAATTTGCACTCAAAAACAGCAATTCAAATCTCTTCCTCCTAACAAAATATGCCAATTTTTCCTTCAGTAAAGATTTCTTTTTACTGCTAAATCCCGAGTCTCATAATATTAAATATACCAGATTACTATCTTACTACCCTGACTGATATATATTTTCCCCTTCCAAGAAATAAAACCAACAGTGCTTTCTCTCAAAAAATAAGTCCGGGGGGAAAGCCGGGACAGCTCAGCGGGTTGAG
>PVKE010009120.1:0-45736 GCA_004027555.1 Craseonycteris thonglongyai | reverse complement strand
AAAGAATGTGAAGGACTTATACACTGAAAACTATAAGACACTCTTAAAAGAAATTAAAGAGGACACAAAGAAATGGAAAGACATTCCATGTTCATGGATTGGAAGAATTAACATAGTTAAAATGGCCATACTCCCCAAAGCAATATACAGATTTAATGCCATTCCCATCAAAATCCCACAGTCATTCTTTCAAGAAATAAATAAAAAAATCATCAAATTTGTATGGAACCACAAAAGACCACGAATCGCAAAAGCTATCCTAAGAAAAAAGGATAAAGCTGGTAGCATCTCACTCCCTGACTTTTATCTGTACTACAAAGCCTCAGTAATCAAAACAGCTTGGTACTGGCAGAAAAACAGACCCACGGACCAATGGAACAGAATCGAAAACCCAGAAATAAACCCACAAATTTATAGACAGATTATTTTTTATAAAGGATCCAAAAATATACAGTGGGGAAAAGAAAGCCTCTTCAGTAAATGGTGCTGGGAAAATTGGAAAACCACATGCAAAAGGCTGAAGGTGAACTGCGATCTCTCACCACATACCAAAATTAACTCAAAATGGATGAAAGACCTCCAAATAAGAAAGGAAACAATAAATTGCATAGAAGAAAACATTGGCACTAAACTTATGGACCTGGGATTCAGGGAGGACTTTATGAATCTGACCTCACTGGCTAGGGAAGTAAAAGCACAAATAAACAAATGGGACCTTATCAAGCTAAAAAGCTTCTGTGCTGCAAAGGAAACCATCAACAAAGCAAAGAGGCAACCAATCAACTGGGAGAAAATATTTGCAAACAATGCCTCTGATAAGGGGCTAATGTCAAAAATATACAAAGAACTTGTACAATTCAACAAGAAAAAACCAAGCAATCCAATTTAAAAATGGGCAGATGACCTTAACAGACACTTCTCTCAGGAAGACATACATATGGCCGACAGATATATGAAAAAATGCTGCACTTCACTAGCAATTAGGGAGATGCAAATAAAAACCACAATGAGATACCATCTTACACCTGTTAGAATGGCTAGAATCAACAAGACAAGGCATAATATGTGCTGGAGAGGCTGTGAACAAAAAGGAACCCTCATACACTGACGGTGGGAATGTAAACTGGTACAACCACTATGGAAGGCTGTATGGAGATTCCTCAAAAAATTACAAATGGAATTACCATATGACCCAGCCATCCCACTACTGGGCATCTACCCAAAAAACCTGAAGACCTTAATCTTTAAAGATGTTTGTACCCGCATGTTCATCGCAGCACTGTTCACAGTGGCCAGAACATGGAAACAAACAAAATGCCCTTCGATAGATGACTGGATAAAGAAGATGTGGTACATTTAAACAATGGAATACTACTCAGTGATAAGAAATGATAAAATACAGTCATTTGTGGCAACATGGATGGACCTAGAGACCATCTTATTAAGCGAAATAAGTCAGAATGAAAGAATCCGGAAAAATATGACCTCACTTATAGGTGGAATATAAAACTGAAAGTTACAAAGACACAGAGACCTATGGACACACCCAATAAGTTGGTGATTGCCTGAGGGAACGGGAGGAGTGGGGAGGAAGAGAGGGAGGGGAGATGGGAGAGGGCACCAGCATTGTAGACACACTCAATGGTTTGGTGTTTACCTGGAGAGGAGGAAGGAGGGGGGAGGGAGAGTTGTAGGGGGAGGGGGGAGTGGGCACCAGATATGTGGGCTTGGAGGGGGACCTGATTCTGGGAGTTGGGCACATAATGCGATGCATGGGTGATGTGATGTGGAGTTGTACATCGGGAAACTATCTAATTGTTACCAACCAATGTCACCCTATTAAATTTAACAATAAAATATAATAATATTAAAATAAAAAAAAATAAAAAAATCTTACAGCCATTTTAAAGGGGTGTCATTCTACACTTCATAAGACTACACACAAAGGGCTAAGGGATATACTCATAAAGTGATATTGCCCAAACCAAACCTAAATAAACATCATTACCACTCAAATTATCGCGTCAAACTGAGTGGTGACCAAGAGTCACTTCTCGAGTTACCACATCAAATCAAGTGGTGATCGAGAGGCACCTCTCGAGTGCAAAGGGATAAAAAAATCAAATTAAAAATTAAAAAATTGCTACAGCCATAGATTCAAATATGCAAAAAATAAATAAATAAAAATTGCTGCTTTTGGAAAAGTCCTTTGGGAGTAGATCACTAAATTGTGCCATTTAATCACAAGCTATGAGACCTCTCAAGAGCTAAGTGCAAAAAAACACCAAGAGCCATTGATAAAACCACCATGTGTGATAAGTCCTCCCAAAATATTTAACTTGCACACACCACAGAAAATAAACAAGAACCAGATGATTGAAAAGCTAAATGATGACTGGTGGTTTATAGGTATCTCAGAATAGTGAATGCAAAGAAGAAAAGAATTTCAAGGTTGTGGCAGGAAGACTAATGCAATAAAAAAAATTCATCTGAAAAAAATTAAAATCATCTCAGAAAACTTCCTGATACTGCTTCTTTTTTGAGAACTATTTCACTGGGGGAAATAACAGAAAAGCCATCAGCTAAGTTATTTATAATTTAAAAAAGGAGAAAGAATCAGAAAATAGATTACTTAGAACAACCTCCTTCTCCCCCAGGCTTTTCAAGCAATAAAATGGTGATTAAGTGAAATTAGCTCTTAAACTTTCCAGTCTCTTAATCTTGTTCAGAGTGAAAACCTGTTTCTGATTGCATTTTTCCCACCCTTTTGCCTATAGCCACACTGCTAATGGAGGTGTTTGACACATAAACTTGAGATTCACTCAATTTTCATTGAGCTTCTCTATTTCAGTATTAAATTAAGTCACTTTATCAGCATAAATTGTGAGTTAGAGAAAAGACAAAAGAATAAATCGTGTTTGAAGGCCCTTTTGCTGTGAATATTACATGCCTACATTTAATGTTGTAGCTTGGAAACATTTTGATGAACTTAGTTTTGTTTGTCCATTCTAGGATGTGATAATGTGAAAAATAAAAATAGAAGCAAAACATTGATTCTCAGGTATCTAATATCTTGATTATATGCCTAGGTTGCTGGTTTCTAAAAATAAAAACATGCTCATTTGTGAACCTGTCAAAAAGTCATGGCATTTGCCTTACAACCACGAGGTCCAGGGATCAAATCCCAGCCCAGCCCATGTAAACCCAGATGCTGAACTGTGGGGCAACTGGTAACCCCTGGGATAGCAGCAAAGGTTCTCACTTCCCACGTGGGAGGCCTCTAGTTCAGTTCCTGCCCTGAGCAGCCCCATATCCACCTTTGTGGAATGAAACCATGTCACAACTAATGATGTACAACTATGAAGACTACTCTGGGACCTCGCCCCTTCTCTCTCTCTCTCTCTCTCTCTCTCTCTCTCTCTCTCTCTCTCTCTCTCTCTCTCTCTCTCTCTCTCTCCCTCCTGCTCTTAAACAATAAAATATATCTTTAAAAAAAAGTCATGGATCACAGATCTCCCCCACCTCCAGTATTTGTTTTGCTATGTCATTACACACCAAATGTCTGATGCAGATGTTTTTGAACATGAGACATCAACTTATTTGAAAAGTTTTTTTGTTGTTTAAATTTTTGAGAAACCTATCACTTGATTCTAATATTATAGACTTTTGGGGACTTCCAATATAAGTTTATCCCTCTGAGTCATTTTATTC
The DNA here is from genome assembly GCA_004027555.1 of Craseonycteris thonglongyai. Classification (NCBI taxonomy): domain Eukaryota; kingdom Metazoa; phylum Chordata; class Mammalia; order Chiroptera; family Craseonycteridae; genus Craseonycteris; species Craseonycteris thonglongyai. Next base: position 42,025 of record PVKE010009120.1, on the reverse strand, counting down.
CCTTCCTAAAGTAATTCATATTAACAGTTGTCAGACAATTTGGATTTCTATACATCACAAAAGTAAGGAATATTCATTGCTCTTTTTAATTTCTAGAAAAAGCTAATAAGATTTTGAGGCTGCCATAAAACTGTACCTTGCTAATCTCCATCTGTAGGAAAGTGACTGACCAATGTCCCTAGCTGTTATTCTCTGATATCCACTATTACATCTGTACCAAGTCCACACTTGCCATGGGCTGCTCCCAACCAATGACTAAACATAGCAGGCAGTCCTGCTCCTGGGAAACAAAGGACCACTCAGATAGCTAGTGCTAGCTCAAGGACTCCTCAGTAACCTTGCTGAACCATTTTTAGGCTGCACAGTGGTCAAGAACACCCCTACCAAAACCTTCCTTCCTTCTCACCTTATTTGTGGTTAATCTTGCATCACAGTCTTACAGCTCTGCCAGCTCTGTCTCCTCTTTCTTTCACACAAGCATTACTTTAATAAAAATCTTTGCACATATAACCCTATCCTGGTGTCTGCTTCTCAGAAAAGTCAGACTAATACTTCTTGCTTCTTCATTCCTGGTCCTTTTCTATAATGATTGGGAAGGCTGGAATCTTAGTAAACAAATATAGGCCCCTTACTTTGTGCTAATTTGGGTCACAGTCTAGAAAATACAGATGAAACCAGCATAGTAAATGATGGAGGATCTCACATCTTCTTTCTTGCAAGGTACAGATTACACTGTATACTAGCCCTTATTCCCTGTTCATTAATGTCAAACAGACTTAAAAGGCATAAATGGGAGTGGGGGAGGATTAGGGTTCATGATGATTACTAAAAATCATCCTACTAAATATATAAATGAGATAGAACAATATTTAAGGGTTAAATATTATTAAATTATATCTGACAATGTGAAAAGGGGCTATTCCTTGAACTAATTTTACAATATTTTGTTCCAAAGCTAATAAAACAATTTTCTCTTAACATTGGATGAATTGGGCTAGGATACCATGAAATCTTTTCTGGAACTCCCAGATCCATTGGGAGATCTTCTTGGTGTATTCACTTTCAATGGGAACCATCATGGGCCAATCCGTAGGCTTACTAAAAGAGTTGTGCAGGCATTTATTACAGTTCAGCCTAAACCTAGCAAAAAGGGAATAAAAGAAATCATCAGTTCTCCTAAGTAGAACACATGTGATTTCATCTGACAGCAAAAGCCCTGGAATGTTGTTCACCTGACAGCAAGGATCACTCATCCTCTTCTTCCTTCATCCCGACTAGTTTTGGAAGAGTTAGCACCTTAGTCAGAACTTGCTAGTTCCCTACCGAATGTCCATTCTCCCCTTTTTTTCTTACTAAGACAGTCTCAAGTTTGTTCAGGGGATAATACGTCCAGCTAAAATTACTGCATTTTTCAGTCTCTCTTGCAGGAATGGCCACGTAGGCTAGCCAATGAAACATAATGATCATTCATTGATCGGGACTTTCAAGAAACCTCTTTAAAGAATAAGCTAAAGAATTTTGCATGTGGAAAATTATAACCTGATTCTAAAATGTATATGGCTTATATGACAAACCAACAGTTAACATCACACTCAATGGTTAAAGATTGAAAGCTTTTCCTCTAAGACTAGTAATAAGACAACAGTGCCCATTCTCAATGTTCTTGTTCAAAATAGTACTGTAAGGCCTAGCACTTACACAAGACAAATAAATAAAAGGCATTCAGATTAGAAAGGAAGAAGTGAAATTGTTGTTATTTGTAAATGATATAATCTTATATACAGAAACTACTAAAGACTCAACCAAAACACCATTGGGACTAATCAACAGTTTCAGTAAAGTTAAAGGATATAAAATTAACACAGAGAAACCAGTTGTGTTTCTATACAATAGCAACAAAACACCTTGGGGGGGGGGGGGAACAGCCCATCCACAATAGCATCAAACCCAATAAAATACTTAGAAATAAATTTAACAAAGGAAGTTAAAGAGCATACAATAAAAACTATAAGAATTTAAAGAAAGAAATTGAATAAGACACAAATGGAAAGATATTCTATGTTCATTGATCTAAAAAATTAATTATTAATATGTTTATAATATCAAAATTCCAATGGTGGGGATGCTGGGGTGGCTCAGCACGTTAAGTGCTTGTCTTCCAGCCCTGGGGTCTGAAGATCTTATCCTGGCCCCAGCCCATGCAGACCCCTATGCTGAACTAGGGTGTGCCCCTAGTTCAGTGCTTGCCAGGGCAAGCTTCCCATGTAGGAGGCACCCAGTGGGGGCATGCCTCCCATGGAGGAGGCCTCCAGCCCAGTTCCGGCCCTGCATAGCCCAGAGCCTACCTATGGAGTGAAACTATATGGAAAAGCTAGTGACATGCAACTATGGAGACTATTCTGGGTCCTCCCCCTTCTCTCTTCTCTCTATGTCTCTCACTCTCTCTCTATCTCTGTCAAAAACAATAAAAATAATTTTTTTAATTCCAATGGTATTTCTTACAGAAATAAAAAAAAAGCCCCAGATTTGTACAGAACCGTAAAAGACCCTGAATAGCCAAAGCAATCTTCAGAAACAAGAGCAAAGATGGAAGCCTCATACTTCCTAATTTTAAACTATACTACAAAGCTATAGTGATCAAAATAGTGCAGTACTGGCATAAAAATAAATAAATAGACCAATGGAGCACTATAGAGATCCAAAAAATAAACCCCCACATATCTGGTCAATGATAATAACATTTGACAAGAGAGCCAGGAATACTCATAGTGGAAAAGATAATCTCTTCAACAAATGATGTTGGGAAAACTGAATAACTGCAGACCCCTATGTTAATCCACTCACAAAAATTAATTTAAAATGGATTGGAGACTTAAACATAAGATCAGATACTGTAAAATTCCTAAGAAAAAAAAACTAGGGAAGAACCTTCTTGGCATTAATCTTGGCAATGACTTTTTTCATATGATACCCAAAGCACAAGCAACAAAAGCAAAAATAAGCAAGTGGGACTATATCAAACTAAAAAGCTTCTGCACAGCAAAAGAAACAATCCACAAAATAAAATGGCAACAATAATAGGAGAAAATATTTTCAAATGACATATCAGCTAAAGGGTTAGTATACAAAACATATAAAATCTCACACAACTCAATAACAAAAAAAAATCCATTTAAAAATGGGCAGAGGAACTAAACAGACACTCTTCCAAAGAAGACATTTCAATGGCCAACGTGTATATGAAAAGATAACCAACATCACTAATCATCAGGAAAATGCAAATTAGAACCACAACCAGATTTCACCTCATACCTGTTAGAATGACTATCATCAAAAAGTGTTGATAATGTGGAGAAAAGTGAACACTTGTACACTGTTGATGGGAATGTAAGTTGGTACAACCACTATGGAAAGCAACATGAAAGTTCTGCAAAACAATAAAAGCAGAACTGCCACATGATCCAACAGTCCCACTTCTGAGAATATATCCAAAGGAAATAAAAACAGGATATCAAAAAGATATCATCACTTGAATGCTTATTGCAACATTATCCATAATAGCCATGGTATGGATACAACTTAGTGTTTGTCAGTGGATGAATGGCTAAAGAAGATGTGATGTACACACACACACAATGGAATGTTAGTCAACCATGAGAAAGAAGGAGATTCTGCAATTTGTGCCAATATGAATGAACCTTAAAGGCATTATGCCAAATGAGATGTCAGACAGAGAAAGACAAATACTGAATATAATTTACATGTAGAATCTACAAAGAATAACTCATAAAAACAGAGAGTAAAATGCTAGTTACCAGGGACTTGGGGTGAGGAAATTGAGAAGACATTGCCTAAGAGTACAAGCTTGCAATATGTAGATAACTAAGACATAGAGATCTAATGCACAGCCTAGTGATTACAGTCAACAATACTGTATTACAAATCTTAACTTTGCTAAGAGACTAGATCTTAATTGTTCTCACCACAAAAGAGAAATAATAATATAAAATAAATTAGCTAATTAGCTAATCTATCTAATTAGCTAATGTTGTGTTTAATTTATCTGTTAATTAATGCTATGGTGATAATCATATTGCAATATATAAATGTATCATATCAACATGTTATACACCTTAAGTTTACACATTGTTAATATTTCAATTATATTGCAATAAAAATAAAAGTAAAAGTAAGTGTATATAGCAATGCAAAGGGTTAAGTATAGTGAGGACAATCTTTGAAATAAGTAGAAAACTGCAAGGCTTCAAACACTAGCTATCAAGACCCATTTTATTACATCAGACAGTGTGGTATTAACTCAAGAATACATAAATAACCAATGGAACAAAACATAATCCAAAAAATATATCAATACAAATATGAATGCCTGATTTACAACAATCTATAAGGAGATAATTTTTTTAATAAACAATGTTGGATACACATAGAATAAAATAAATCTTGACCACTACCTCACATTACATATAAAAATTAAGTCCAGATACATTGTATAGCCAAATGTAAAAGATACCACAATAAAGCTTTTAGCAAAAATACATAAGCGAACAAATATCTTTGTGACTTTGAAGCAGGTCAAGAATTTTAAATAGGCCCTCAAAAGTGCTAATCATAAGGGAAAAAATTGATAAATTAAACAAGTTCAGATTAACAATTTCCATTCATCAAAAGACATCATTAATAATTTTTTTTAAAGGCAATTAGCAAATTGGGAGAAATGTTTACAATACATATATCCAACAAAACACTTGTTTTGAATGAAACAAAATTTATATGTTGAAGCCCTTAACCCCAGTACCTTAGCATTTGACAGTATTTTGGTGTTGGGTCTTTAAAGAAGTAATTAAGTTAAAATGATGATATTAGGGTGGGCCTTAATCAAATTTAACTGGTGTCCTTATAAGAAGGTGAGATTAGGACATGCATAGAAAGACAACTGGGACACCCATGCACAGATGGACAACTATATGGAGAGATAGCAAGGGTGGCCATCTATAAGTCAAGGACCTCAGGAGAAACTAATCGTGCTGGCACCTCAATCTGTGAGCGATTGAATGTCCATTGCTTAAGCCACCCAGTCTGTGATATTTTGTTATGGCAGCACTAGAAAATTAATACAAGACTCATATCCAGAAGATACTAAGAACTCTATAAAATGATATGGAAGAAAAACAAAACAGGCAACACAGTGAGAGTAGAACAACAAAAATGAACAAGTACTTAATATAAAAAGAATACTCAAATAGCCAATTAATATACACAGTGTAAAGGTACTCAACTATAGTTGATTTACTAGTTATCAGGGAAATAAAAGAAATTAAATTGTAATATAAACAAAGTGGCTAAAATGAAAGAGATAATACCAACTGCTGCCAAGAAAGCAGAGCACCTGGAACTTTTATATATGGCTATTGGAATAGTAAATCAGCGCATATACTCTGGATTGTTTGGCAATATCATAGTTAAGCATAAGCATAATCTATAACTCAGAGATTCTTCATCAAGGAATATATCCACAGAAATGTGCACACATGTTCACCAGGAGACTTGTACTGGAATAGTCATTGAAGTACTATTTAAAATAGCTAAAACCTGCAAGCTATATGAAGACCTACCAATATTTGAATGGGTTAAAAAAATTATATTCACACATTGGAATGATATAACAGTGAGAATGAATATTCCATAATTACTTGCAACAAAATGAGTGAATCTCATAAACATTAAGCAAAGGAAGACAGACACAGAAGATTACAGGTTGTACACTTCCATGAAGTACAAAATCAGGCAAAATTAATTGCCACTATTCCTTTGGGAGTGTAAGAGGGATCAGGGGCAGTGAAGAGGATCCTGAGATACTTGGAATGTGCTGGATTTTGTTCTGAATGCCAGTCACATTGGTGTATTTACTTCGTAAAATTTCATCAAGAGGGAGAAGCTGGGATGGCTCAGCGGGTTGAGCACTTGCTTTGCAGCCCAGGAGCCTGAGGATTGAATTCCGGCCTTGGCCCATGTGGACCCATACACTGAAATGGAGTGTGCCCCCAGTTCAGTTCTTGCTGGGGCCTATGCAGGAGGCTTCCAGCTCAGTTCCTGCCCTGTGCAGCCCCTTGCCCACCTGTGGAGTGAAACTATATGGAAAACTAATGCTGTCAACTATGGAGACTGCTCTGGGCTCTCCCCCTTCTCTCTGTCTCTCTCTCTGTCAAAAAACAATAAAAATAAATCTTTTTTAAAAAATCATCAAGCTACACACTTGTGATTTGTGAACTTTTCCGTATGTGTGTTATATATCACTATAAAATTTTACTGAAAATGAGGGAACCAAGTTATTTAACGTGCACTTTCTTTTCACCTTTCCCTTTTCCTGCCTGGAACACAGATGTGATGCCTGAACTGGAACCATGAGGTAACAAGCATGAAAACAAAACCACAAGCTAAAGATTGGTGGGCAGAAAACAGCAGAGGCCTAGGGGGATCATCAAATGATTTGTAAAGCTCTGAACTGCCTACTTCTAGCCTTCTTATTCCATGGGAAAACTTAAACTGTCACTTGTTTAAGCCACTACTTTGTCAAATTTTCTGTTATTCACAGATAAATTCAATGCTAATTGATAAACCAATTCCTAAAAATTGATATAGGTAAAGAAGAAAATACTTATTGAACATTATGGCCAAGGGTAAAGACAGTGGACAAAGGTAATTTGAACCAAGGCTGAGCCTGCTTCATTAGACTTCCTAATTGGTGTTTTTGTACATAAGTATGACGCTAAGCTGGGCTTCAATCAAAGGAATTTAAAATCACAGAGGCTTCTGTGGAAGCCTTTAACATGGAACTAAAACAGGCAATGAAAACAAGATATTTTATATTAGCCTTATTACTAGTAATGGAGTATGTTGTTCAAATGCTGTAACATAAATCCATATTCACAATGGCTTCTATACAAGGTCTGACAATTAAGTTTGCAAACTGCCACTGTGCACTTTCATCAGCAGCACTATACAGACAACTCAGTAAAGGTTCATAACTTCGGTATATCAGTGTCTCATAGCTGTATTCATGTCAATGTGTGGTGGTGTCTTGCTGAGTGGTGTTCGTTATTGTTGCATGCTATTGTGAGAATGTCAGAGCCTGAATTAGAGCAATGAACAAACATTAAATTTGTTAAACTTGGCAAGAGTGAAAGTGGAATCAGGAATATGTTAATCCAAGATTATGGGAATAATGCTATGAAGAAAATAGCAGTGTACAAATGAACCTAACATTTTTCTGAAAGGAGGGAAAGTGTCACTGATGAAGAGAAGTCAGGGTGACCAGTAAAAAGTAGAACTAACTAAAGCATTAAAAAAAATCATCAGGGGAAGTCAGGATGGCTCAGTGGGTTAGGTGCTCACTTTGCAGCGCCGGGGACCGGGGATCGAGTCCCGGCCCCGGCCCGTGCGGACCCGTATGCTGGGCTGGGAGCTCCCCCAGTTCAGTTCTCTCTCTGTCTCTGTCTCTGTCTCTGGATATCTCTCTCTCTCTCTCTCTCTCTCTGTCAAAAATAAATAAATAAATAAAATATTAAAAAAAGAATGTCTTTAAAAAAAAAATTCATCAAAATATGCATAAAAATTGTCTGCTGATGGTGAGAAGCATAACGGACCAAGTAAATATTGACAGAGAAACAGGAAAATCTTCAATGAAAATCTTCCCATGTGAAAGGTATGCAAAATCATTCCGTAGGAGCTCACTGATGAACAAAAGCAAAGGAGATTTGAAAGTTGCCAAGACTTTTTGGAAAGACAAGATGATGTTTTGGGCCATGTTATCACTAGTGATAAAACATGGGTGTACCAATACAACCTTGAAACAAAGCGTCAAAGTGCACAAAGGAAGTCAACTAATTCTTCTTGACCAAAAAAGTTCCATCAGTCCAAATCAAGAGTCAAAATAATGTTGCTAATCTTTTTTTATATCAGAGGGATTGTTCATTATGAGTTTGTACCAACTGAACAGTCAACCAAGTTCACTATTTGGAAGTGCTGAAAAGGTTGCATGAAAAAGTTAGACAAAAATCACCTGAATTTATTGCTAACAATTTGTAGCTCCTACATTCCATGACAATGCATGAACTCACATGGTACTGTCTCTGAGAAAATGTTTAACCAGTAAACCAGTAACTGTATTGGAATACCCTCCCTATTCACCTGATCTGGCCTCCAATGACTTTTTTCTTTACCTGAAAATAAAAGAAGTATTGAAAGCAAGATATTTTGATAATATTCAGGACATCAAATGTAATACAATGATGGCTCTGATGGCCATTCCAGAAGAGTTCCCAAATTACTTTGAATGGTGGACTAGTGTATTCAGTGCATTGCTTCCCAATGGAAGTACTTCTAAGGTGACTGTAGTGATATTTAGCAGTTAGTTATGTGTGTAGTACTTTTTCTAGGATGAGTTTGTGAACTTAATAGGCACACTTCATATGGTAGCCCCTCAATGTTAGAAACACAAAGTCTACCATTGTTTCTCCACAATCCTACAAATTTGTCCTCATTTGCATGGCCCAAGGTTGCTCACCATTACTAGTCTGCATTCTAGGTTGCAAAGTGGAGGAAGGAAGACAAGAAAGAAATCTATCTCTTTAAAAGCATAATCATGAGCTGCGAAAGTGATTGGCCAGAATTTGGTCAAGAACATTGGCAAAATTAGGAAACGTAGTTGTTAGCTAAAGTCACTTTTTAAAAATCTATTACTATGAAAGAAGAGAGAAAATGAATATGAAAGGAGTAGGGAAAAGTAATCCTGCTGCTACATGGGATAAGTACATTTCTACATACATTTCACCTATTGAGAATCTACATTCTAATAAAGAACAAGAAGCAAATTTATTTAATCAATGCAAGTGTTTTTAAAGGAAGTATGAATTGAAGAACTTACTCTTTTTTTTTAATTTAAACTAATTCTTGCCTCACCATATTTTTCTATTCTCTAAGAATTCTGTTCAAAGTTCACCTTTCCTGTTAAGCACCACAGATAAACTACACCTGACTCCAGTCACTCTACTCACTTCCCCAATTTCACTCACAGCACATTGTGTCTGCATGTAGTACTAAGTGATTATGCATATGTGTATACATCTTTTATTGAGCTTAAATGTATTTTTCTCTGATGAGGTGTAAATAATGTAACTTTTGAAGTCTGGTAGACATTGATTCAAATACCAACTCTATGGCTAAGTAGCTGCATGACCTTGATACACACACACCCACACACCAAACACACACACATACACCCACATACAAACACACACTGATAACTTTGGACTCAAAAGAGGGGTCTGCTCTAGTTCAACCCATTTCTTGACCCCCACCCTTCCCAACTACATTAGCAGTTGTTCTCCCTGTGCCTTCAATCGCTCTTCACTATTTTCTCTTACCATATAAACAAGCTCACATCTTTCTAATTTGTTTCAAAACTTTCTCTCACTCTCTCTTCATCTATGTCCTATAAAAGATAGTATTTCCCTCAGCGTTACTTCACCATACTCATATAGCTTCTTCAAAGTCTGTGTCCTCTTCTTTGCCTGCCAGTCATCCCTCTGCTGTCTGATTTCTTTCCTATTTCTAAAACAAATCTGCTCTTACAAAAAGTCTTGACCACTACTAAAAACCAACCCAACTGCATTCTCCAACATAGTTGTCCACTTTCTTATTTACAGCTATTTTGTCCCATGGCTCTCAAAACCTCACCATTCAGATAAACCCCAGCTTCCCTGGGCTATCCTGAGACTCCTTATCAACTTCTTTTTCCTTTGCTACCCATCAAAGTTTGTTCTGCTCAGAAGCATGTTTGGCCATCTTATATGTCTACTCTCTACATTTCTTATGGATGCTGATCCATGCATTTGGTTTTCATAAGTTCCAAATTAGTCTCTCTAGCCCAGTCTACTGAGGTTTAAACCATCCAGTTTTCTTGAGACTGGAGTATTTCTTGAAACTCAGGACTGTGAGTTTTAAGACTCAGAAAGTCCCAGGCAACCCAGAATGATTTGGTTACCCTAGAAACTTAGAAACTCATAGACATTTCTACTTGAATGTCCTATGGGCACCACAAATTCAGAACGTCCATTTCAGAAATAAATGTCACAACCCACCTCAAACAACTCATCTTCTTTTACTCATCATTTTGGTTAATTATGCCTGAATACTGACAGCTCTCTTAGCCACCATGTTCACTAGTCACCAAAACCTAGACAAAGTCAAAGTGTACCTTAATTAAGCCTGTCTTCTTCATCTCTTGTTTGAATTACCCTTATCAAACCCTAACCTCACTGCCCCTAGGCTTATCTTTCCAGTCTATATAGCCATCGAAACAATTTTTCTAGAACCAAAATTTTTATTTCTTTTTTATTAATTGTTACATTTATTGGGGTGACATTGATTGATAACAATTACATTGTTTCCAGGTGTATAATTCTACATTACACTTCATTACACTACATTACATTTCTCTGTACATCGCATTATATGCTCACCACCCAGAATCAGCTCTCTTTCCATCACCATATATTTGATTCCCCCTTCCTACCACCCCCATCCCAAGCTCTCCCACCCACCTCCCCCCTTACCCTCAGGTAACCACAAAGCTACTGGCTGTGTCCATGAGTCTTTGTTTCTTTGTTCCTTTCAGTTTCATATTCCACCTATAAGTAAGGTCTTGTGTTTCTTGATTTGTTCAGTCTGGCTTATTTTGCCTAATAAGATGTTTTCAAGGTCCGTCCATGTTGTCACAAATTGCTGTATTTCATCCTTTTTTATTGCTGAGTAGTATTCTATTATATAAATGTACCACAACTTCTTAATCTAGTCATCTATAAGAGGACACTTTGGTTGATTCCATGACTTGGCCACTGTGAACAGTGCTGCGATAAACATTTGGGTACATATATCTTTGTGAATTAAGGTTTTCAGGCTTTTTGGGTAAATACCCAGTAAAGGGATTGCTGGGTCATATGGCAATTCCATTTCTAGTTTTCTGAGGAATCTCCACACTGCCTTCCACAGTGGTTGTACCAATTTACATTCCCGCCAGCAGCGTATGAGGGTTCCTTTTTGTCCACAGCCTCCAGCACTTGTTATTCCTTGTTTTGTTGATTATAGCCATTCTGACAGGTGTGAGGTGGTATCTCATTGTGGTTTTCAATTTGCATTTCCCTAATTGCTAGGGAAGTTGAGCATTTTTCCATGTTATCATTGGCTATTTGTTTATCTTTATGGAACAAGTGTCTGTTAAGGTCTTCTGCCCATTTTTTAATTGGATCATATGTTTTCTTGTTGTTGAGTTGTATGATTTATTTATCTTAGATATTAGTCCCTTATCAGAGACATTATTTGCAAATATTTTCTCCCATTCAGTTGGTTTTCTTTTTACTTTCTTCACAGTGTCCTTTGCTGTGTAGAAGTTTTTTAGTTTGGTATAGTCCCATTCATTTATTCTTGCTTTTACTTCCCTTGCCTTTGGGGTCAAGTTCATAAAGTGCTCTCTGAGCCCAAAGTTTATAACTTTAGTACCAATGCTTTCTTCTATACACCTTATTGTTTCAGATCTTATGTGGAGATCTTTAATCCACTTTGAGTTAGTTTTGGTATATGGTGACAGTTCACAGTCCAGATTCATTCTTTTGCATGTGGTTTTCCAATTTTCCCAGCACCATTTACTGAAGAGGCTTTCTTTTCCTCATTGTATATTTTTTGCTCCTTCGTCAAAGATTATCTGTCCATATATTTGTGGGTTTATTTCTGAGTTTTTTATTCTATTCCATTGGTCTGTATGTCTGTTTTTCTGCCAATACCAAGCTGTTTTGATTACTGATGCTTTGTAGTATAGAAAAGTCAGGGAGCTTGCTGCCTCCAGCCTTATTTTTTTAGTTTGTTTGTTTTTTTCAGAGGATTGCTTTGGCAATTCGGGGCCTTTTGTGGTTCCATATGAACCTGATAAATTTTTTATCTACCGTATTTCTTGAAAGAATGTCTGTGAGATTTTGATGGGAATTGCATTAAATCTGTATACCGCTTTGGGTAATATGGACATTTTAACTATGTTGATTCTTCCAATCCAAGAACATGGAATATATTTCCGTTTCTTCGTATCTTCTTCAATTTCTTTCAATAGTGTCTTATAGTTTTCCGTATATAAGTCCTTCACGTTCTTTGTTAAGTTTATTCCTAAGTATTTTATTCTTTTTGTTTTGACTGCAAATGGTATTGTTTTTCGCATTTCTTTTTCTGAAGTTTCATTGTTCATTGTATATAAAAATGCTGTGGATTTTTGCACATTGATTTTATATCCTGCAACTTTACTATATTCATTCATTATTTCTAACAGTTTTATGGTGGAGTCTTTATGGGTTTCTATAAAGGATTGTGTCCTCTGTAAAAGGTTATGTGGGAAAGCCGGGATGGCTCAATGGGGTAAGCACTGGGAACTGAGGATTGTATCCCGGCCCCGGCCCGTGCGGAACCATATGCTGAACTGGGGAGTTCCCCCAGCTCAGTTCTCTCTCTGTATCTCTCTCTCTCTCTCTCTCTCTCTCTCTCTCTCTCTCTCTCTCTCTCTCTCTCTCTGTCAAAAATAAATAAATAAATAAATAAATAAAACCAAAAAAATGTGGTAAAAAGTTATGGCATAACTTCTTCATTTCCAATTTGGATGCCTTTTACTTCTTTTTCCTGACTAATGAGTGACTCTGGCTAGAACTTCCAGCACTCTGTTGAATAGCAATGGTGACAGAGGACATCTCTGTCTCATTCCTGATTTTAGAAGAAAAGGTTTCAGTTTGTCCCCATTCAGTGTGACATTTGCTGAGGATTTGTCATATATGGCCTTTATTATGTTGAGGTACTTTCCTTCTATACCCATTTTATTAAGTGTTTTGATGATAAATGGATGTTGTATCTTGTCGAATGCTTTTTCTGCATCGATTGATATAATCATGGTTTTTAACTTTTATTTTGTTTATGTGGTGTATCACATTGATCAATTTGCTTATGTTGAGCCATCCATGTGCCCCTGGGATAAATCCCACTTGATCATGATGTATAATCTTTTTAAAGCATTGTTGTATTCCCTTTGCTAGTAATTAGTTTACAATTTTTGCATTGGTGTTCATCAGAAATATTGGTCTATAATTTTATTTATTTGTGACGTCCTTGCCAGGCTTTGGTATTAGAGTAATGTTGACTCATAGAATGAGTTGGGAAGTATTGCCTCTTCTTCAATTTTTTGGAAATGTTTGAGGAGGATAGGTGTTAGTTCTTCTTTGAAAGCCTGGTAAAACTCATTAGTGAGACCATCTGGTTCTGGAATCTTGCTTTTGGGAAAGTTTTGGATGATTGTTTCCATTTCCCTATTGTTGATTGGTTTGTTTAGGTGATCCAGTTCTTCTTCATTCGGTCTAGGTAGACTATATGTTTCCAAAAATTTGTCTATATTTTCTAGGTTGCAAAATTTGGTGGCATATAGTTCTTCATAGTATTTTTGTATGGTCCTTTGTATTTCTGTGGTATCAGTTGTAATTTCCCCTCTTTCCTTTCTAATTCTGATTGTGTGTTTTGTCTTTCTCCCTTGGTGAGCCTAGCCAGAGGTTTGTCCATTTTATTAATTTTTTTCAAAGAACCAGCTCTTTGTTGCATTAATTTGCTCTATTGTTTTTATATTCTCTATTTCATTTAGTTCTGCTTTAATTTTTATTATCTCCTTATTTCTGCTAGCTTTGGATGTTTTTGTTCTTCTTTTCCTACTTCTTGAAGATGTGATATTAGGTTGTTTACTTGTGATTTTTCTTGTTTCTTGAGAAAGGCCTGTAGTGATACAAATTTTCCTCTCAATACTGCTTTTACTGCATCCCAGTAATTTTGGTATGTTGTGTTTACATCGTCATTTTTTTCTATGTCATTTTTAGTCTCTTATTTTATTTCTTCTTTGATCCAGTCATTTTTTAATAACATGTTTAATCTCCATGTATATGTGGTTTTTCCTGCTTTCTTTTTGTAGTTAATCTCCAATTCCAAAGCTTTGTGATTGGAGAATACACTTGGTAGGATTTCGATCTTCTTAAATTTGCTGAGGCTATCTTTGTCCCACCCAGCATGTGGTCTATCCTTGAAAACATTCCATGTGTACCAGAAAAGAATGTATAATCCTATGTTTTAGGATAATGTGTCCTGTAAATCTCAATTATGTCCAGTTGCTGTAATATATCATTTAAAACTGATATTTGGGGAAGCTGGGATGGCTCAGTGGGTTAAGCGCTCACTTTGCAATGCTGGGGACCGAGGATCGAATCTCGGCCCCGGTCCATGTGGACCCATATGCTGAACGGGGGAATTCCCCCAGTTCAGTTCTCTGTGTGTGTGTATATATATATGTATATATATATATATATATATATATATATATATATATATATATATATATAATCTCCCTCTCTGTCAAAAACAATAAATAAATAAATACATACATACATACATACATAAAACTGATATTTCTTTATTTATTTTCTGTTTGGATGATCTGTCTATGGCTGTCAATGGGGTGTTTACGTCTCCTACTATAGTTGTTTTTGTCAGCTTCTCCTTTTAGATCTGTTAGTAGCTTTGTAAATTTTGGTGCTTCTTGGTTGGGGGCATATGTATTAATATGTGTAAAATCTTCTTCTTGTATTGTCCCCTTTATGATTATAAAATGTCCATCTTCATCTCTTATTATCTTTTTGATCCTGAAGTCTGCTTTGTCAGATATAAGTATGGCTACACCTGCTTTTCTCTGGGTGCCATTTGCTTGGAGTATTTTTTCCCACTCTCACATTGAGTCTGTGTTGTGCCCTTGTGGCTGAGGTGTGTCTCTTGTTGACAGCATAACATTGGTTTTTGTTCTTTAATCCAGTTCGCCTCTCTGTCTTTTTATTGGTGATTCCAGTCCATTTACATTTAGGGCGATGATTTATATCTGAGGATTTCCTATAACCATTTTATCTTTTGTTTTCTGGTAGGGCTTTTTTTAGTGCTTCTTTGCTTTATTCTTCCCATTGGTTATTTTACTTTGATAGTGGTTGTGATTGTTTTTTCTGTATTCTCTTCTTTTATTGTTATGTGTCCCAGTTCTAAGTTCTTTTTCAGTGGTTTCCATGAACTTTTTGTAAAAGAAAGTTTTATATAAGCAGTGGTTTCTTTTCTTAAGGATGTTTCTTATCTCCATTCTCTCTGGAAATTTAAACCTTTATTTCCTCCTCTTTTTATTTTTTATTGTTCCAATTTATCCCTATTTACTTTTACTTTTTGTTTCAGGTCCAATCGCCTCCTTCAGTATTTCTTTTTTTTTTTTTTTCAATTTATTGTTAAATTTGATGAGGTTACATTGGTTGGTAACAATTAGACAGTTTACAGATGTACAAGTCCACCTCACATCATTCATGCATCACATTGTGTGCCCATCACTCAAAATGCTGGCCTTGTGCTGGAGAATTCCTTCAGCTTTTGTACGTCTGAAAACGTCTTTATTCCTCCTTCATATCTAAAGGATAACTTTACTGGGTAGAGATTCATGGCTGTTAGTTTTTCTCCTTTAATATTTTGAATACTTTGTTCCATTCCCTTCTGGCTTGTAGAGTTTCTGTTGAGACATCTGATGATAGTCTTATGGGCTTTTCTTTATAGGTTATGGTGTTCTGTGTTCTGGCTGCCTTGAGGATTCTTCTTTGTCTTTGACCTTTGATATCTTCAGTATAATGTGCCTTGGAGAGGGTCTGTTAGAATTCAAGTAGCTAGGGGGCCTGTTTCTTTCTTGGATTTGAGGTTCTAGTTCTTGCCATAGATTTGGGAAGTTCTCATCTACTGTTTGTGTGAGTAAATTCTTTGTGCCAGTCTTGTCCTCTGCTCCCTCTGAAATATCTATTCTTATTTTTTTAATTTATTATTATTTTTTAATATATTTTTATTTATTTATTTATTTTGACAGAGAGACAGAGAGAGATACAGAGACAGAGAGAGAACTGAACTGGGGGAGCTCCCAGTTCAGCATATGGGTCCGCACGGGCTGGGGCCAGGATTCGATCCTCGGTCCCGGCACTGCTAAGTGAGCGCTTACCCCCCTGAGCCATCCCGGCTTCCCCTTATTATTATTTTTTTTTAATGGAGTCAGATAGTTCTTGTAGATATCTTTCATTTCTTTTAGCCTTTAGGTCTCTCTCTTCTTCCTTCTGTGACATTTCCAAATTTTTGTCTTCGATTTCACTAATCCTTTCCTCCAACTGGTCAGCTCTGCTTCCTATGCTATTTCATTTTTCATTTCTTTTATTGTGTTATTTATCTCCAGAATGTCTATTTGAATCTTTTTCATATATTCAATTTCCTTTCTGAGATTGCTTAGCTCCTTCTGTGTACTCTTCCAGTTTTCTTTGATCTCTTTGAGTGTTTTTATAATTGCAATCTTGAATTCTCTGTCATTTAGCTCACATAATTCCATATCTTCAATTTCCTTTTCTGGAGATTTTTATCTTTCTTTCTGAGCTCCTTTGTTCAAAGGGGTTTTCATCATGGCTGGAGCATTTTGTTTCCTGGACATGAGGACTTTCCTCTGGTATCATATGAAGGTATCATTCTTTTACTTCCTAGCTGGTGTTGGTGTCTTATATTTTATCTTGTTTATTTGGTTTTCTCACAGTGGGAGAGTTCCTAGAAGTTGGGCTTCTCTTTGACTCAGTTGCCCCGGTCTCTGTATGCCTCCTCTTTGGGCAGGTATAGTGGATGATGGCATTCTGTGCCTCTGAGATCCCACTGCTGTCAGAAGCTGCCACACCTAGATCCCTCTGCTGGCTTCAGCAGGAAGAGTGAGGGCGGAGTTTGTTAGGAAAGGTACAGGTTTGTTTGCATCACAGGGCAATGGCAGCTTCCCTCTGCTGGCTTCAATGGGAAGAGTGAGGGCAGGGTTTGTTGGGAAAGGCACAGGTCTGATTGCATCATAGCTTCCCAGCAGTAGCTCACTGAAGGCCCACTGTGGGCGAGGCCCGTGGGGCAAGCCCTGGGACACAGCAAGGGGAAGCAGCCTGACCCCCATGTCCAAGGCCATGCAGTTCTCTGGTTGGGACTTCACCCCACTGAGGGCCATTCTATACCTCAGCCACCAGCGCATTCTAGGTGTTGGTGCTCCAGCTACTAGAATACCCACCTGCAGCTCCAATTGCGAGCCTCATGCTCTGCAGGGCCCCAGCTCCAGCTGCCTGACTCAAGGCTCGGCAGCAGGATCTTCACTCTGGTCCCCTGCACCAATCTCTGGCTACTGCTGGTGACTCACTCTGGCCTCCTGTCCTGTGCTCTGGCCACCCTCCCCATGCCATGGCTGCTCCCCCCGCACTCCCACCAGGGCCTCTCGACACCGTCAGCCAAGCCCACTTTTTCCATCCACCCCACACTCTAGCCGTCTGTGCATCCATCTCTGTCTGTTCCAGATCTCCAACCTGCCCATGCTCCCACCTCAGTCAGTCTCTCCACTGCTAGACTCAGGGCAGCCTCTGGGTCAGTCACTGGGTGGGTCTCCGGGTCACACTCCATGGCGGGTCTCCACATGGCTCCCTTTCTTTCTCACTTGCCTCCATTTCTCCAGTTTTAGGTATATTCTTGTGATGAGTGGGTTCCTCAACTGAGGCTATGCATTGCTTAGGGATTTTCTGGGAGGATTTTAGTTGTTTAAATTTTTGTCTTTCCAGGAAAGGTTTCAAGAACTCATCTCATGCCACCATCTTAATGACATCCTAGAACCAAAATTTAACCATGTTATTTCCCTGTTCTATTGAAGGTTTCCATAAAGTTCAAACTTCTTTCTTTGAACTCCTACAATATCTGACCCCTGCCTATATCTCCAAAAACCCTCTTTCTGATCCCTGCTACCACTCCTTGTATTTTCCTTGCACCAGACACTGAGATTCTTGTACTTTCCTGAAAAGGGGAATGCTATTTCAAATATCCATTATTTTCATATTCTATCCTTACTTGCAATGTTCCTTCTTGCTACCTGACCAGCTCTTATTAATCCTTTAAGACTTGGTTCAATGTCTTCTTCCATGAGAAGCCTTCACTTTATCTAGAATATACCCTTATCATAACTTTTAACACATAAAAATGCATTGCATCTGTTTTCTTGCCACACTGGGTATAAAATTCTTGAGAGTGGGAACCTTGTATATTCATTTTACATTCAAGGACAGTGTTTGATACACAATCAGAACTAAAATATATGTTTACTTGATTGACAACCTCTTTGGGTTGTGTTCCGCAACTGTAAGAACACAGGTCTTAACACCTATCTTGAAGAATATATTGCAGGGATTAACATATAAGAAAGTATGTATTGGGAAAGCTGGGATGGCTCAGCGGGTAAAGCGCTCGCTTTGAAGCCCTGAGGACCGAGGATTGAATCCCGGTCCCGGCCCATGCGGACCCACATGCTGAACTGGGGAGTGCCCCCAGTTCAGTTCTTGCTGGGACCTATGTGGGAGGCTCCCGGCCCAGTTCCTGCCCTACGCAGCCTTGTGCCCACCTGTGGAGTGAAACTATACAGAAAACTAATGTCAACTATGAAGACTGTTCTGGGCCCTCCCCCTTCTCTCTGTCTCTCTCTGTCTCTGTTTCTCTCTGTCAAAAATAAAAGAAAGTATGTATTACTCTGCCTAGAATTCAGATCATCAGCAGATCCTTATGTTTCTCTTCCCCTTTACTATTAAACTAAGAACTTTTCTTTTTTTTTTTAAGATTTATTTTATTGTTTTGACAGAGAGAGAGACAGAGAGAACGAGAGAGAAAAGAAAGGGCCCAGATGAGTCTCTATAGTTGTATGTCATCAGTTTTCAACATTGTTTCATTCCACACAGGTTGGTGGGGGTGCACAGGGCAGGAACTGGGCTGGGGGCCTCCTACATGGGAAGCAAGTCCCAGTTCAGCATATGGGTCCACACGGGCCAAGGCCAGGATCCTTGGTCTCCAAGGCTGCAAGGTGAGTGCTTAACCCACTGAGCCATCCCAGCTTCCCCAGAACTTTTCTATACGTTTCTCTTCCCCTTTACTATTAAGTTAAGACCTTTTATACATGTTTTGTTATCCCCAGAAGAAGCCTGATCAATATTTCTAAATGACTGACATCGTGGTGTCCTGAATCACCTCATAAAATAGAACTTGCACATACCCTATGCCTAAGCAATTCCAATTCTCTGTAGATACTCCAAAGAAACTCTTGCATGTATGTACCAGGAAATATATGCAAGAAAGTTGCCAACAGCACATTTTGCAGAAGAGAGAGAGAGAGGTAAGGGGAGGGGAGGGATGGGAGAAGAGAAGGGAGAAAGAGAAGTGGAGAGGGAAGAGGGAAGGAGGGAAGGAGAGAAGAAGAAAGGAAGGATGGAAGGGAGAAAGAGAGAAAAGGGGGAGGGGAAGGAAGGCATGAGGGAGGAATAAAAAAACCTAATGTCCAGTGGAATACTTTATGATAATAAAAATGAATAAACAATAGCTGTATGCTTCAATATAAATGCAAATTTTAAAGTTTTAGGGGAAAAATCAGTGAAATTTCACTTATATAAATTTCAAAATTCACACCCAAACTAATGCATTGTTTAGAAATCTATGTGTATGTTAAAACTACAAAGAAGTTAAAAAAAATAATTTGCACAAATTTTCAGTTAATAATAGAGGTAGGAAGGGGCAACTAGGAGGAGTACTGAAGTGTTTCAAAGGTTTGAGTATGTTAATTTTCTTTGTATGGTTAGTAAATAATGGCTTGTTCTGTTTTTGTGTTATTATTACATCATTGTTCCTTAAACTGGACATGTAAGTTATAGTCTTTTGCATGTAAGATATACATTAACATTTAAAAACTACTTTCTTAAGGGGAGACTAAGAAATTTTTTAAAGGTCATACTACAAAGAAAGCCACATTTGGAACCCAAGTCTTTCTAACCATAAAGTTCATGATGTTTTTATCATCATACATATATGCTGGCCCCCAAATGTTGCATTCACATAAAAGTTGCATATCCTTAAAACAAGGATGAATAACTGGATAAACAAAATATGATATAAACACATAATGGAATATTATTTAGCATTAAATAACAGAAATTCTGGCATATGTTACCTTGAAAACATTAGGCTAAGTAAAATAGATCAGTCAATCAAAGACAATACTGCATGATTCCACTTACATGAGGCCCAGTGCAGTTAACTCCATAGAGACACAAAGTAGAATGGTGGTTCCCAGGGGCTGGAGGGAAATTGAAATGAGTATTTAAGAATATCATTATTATTTAATGGTGCAGAGTTTTAGTTTTGTAAGATGAATAAAGTTCTAGAGAAGAGTGTGGGTGATTATTGTACAACAATTGTGAATGTATTCAATGTAATCAAACTGTATAGGTAAACATGATTAAAATGATAAGTTTGTGTGTTGTGTATTTTATCACAATTTTTTTAAAAGTTACACATCTTTACCTGAAAAATAATCAGAGTGGAATTTAGTGGTGGGGCACAAAGAAAACTTACTTTCTGGATTTCCAGATATGGCCCAGTAATTCACAACCAACTTGCACTCCTGGCTGCACCATCACTGGAGCTTCTGAGCTGTAGCCTCTTGGAAGTTGGTTTGTCAATTAAGGCAACTGCCATTTCTCATTTGCGCTTGGCCTTATCCCCTTGTTGGTAGAGTGAGATGTAGGGTGGCTTACAGATGGCAGATGTGTATAAGGTCAAGATCTAAGGTTGAAAGAAACAAGAAATAAAGGAGTAGCAGGTGCTACTGGAAGCTGGTCTGATGCTCAGGAGTCTGTAGGCCTAATCACTTCAGCCCCTCCATCCCTAGCCACACGGTAAGAGGCTCAAGAACAGAAAGGGATGAGGAATCAAGGGGAACATGAGAAACAAATCAGCACCTGGAATACTCAAGCAAAGAAGCCAGAATTAGGCACAGAGCTAAAATTTGAGCCTGAATATGTCTCCAATAAGAACAATTTAGCTCATCTAATTTAGCAACTCACACTTGATAGGAACACAACACAACACGTCAACATGCATAGACACATTCCAAAGAACAATGTTAAGAGAGACACAATTTAATTACCTGTATAATTTGCCTACACAACATCAAAAAAACAGAATTTAGATGACTGACTTAATTATTTGTGTATGAACTTTTGGAATCACGCTGATTCAGTTAAACTCAGAAGTTTAACTGCAAGCTGACACTTTTTCCATTGCATTAAACCTATGACACAGTTATCTCAAGAATTATCATGGCCAGTAAAAAGTATATATATTGAGTTAATGTTCTTAATCACTCAATGAGGTGTTTTACAGGATCTGATAATTAAGTTCACAAACTTGCAATTAGGTGCTTATGTTGGCAACATTGTATGAACATTCCCTTAGTAAAGTTTCATAACTTTTGTATATCAGTGTCTTGTAGTTGTATTCGTGTCAATGTGTAGTGGTGTCTTGCTGAGTGGCATTCATTATTATTGTTGCGTGTTTTTGTATGCTGTTGCAAGAATGTTGGATCTTGAATTTGCCAAGACCTTTTGGAGAGAGGCAAAATGATGTTTTGGGCCATGTTATCACTGGTGATGAAACATGAGTGTACCAATACAACCCTGAAACAAAGTTGTCAAAATGCACAATAAAAGTCAGCCAATTCTCTCCTACCCACAAGTTCCATCAGTCCAAATCAAGAGAATGTGCTTGCTTTGGCAGCATATATACCAAATCAAGAGTCAAAATGGAGTTACTAAACTTTTTTGATATCTGAGGGATTGTTCATTGTGAATTTATACCAACTAGATAAAGAATCAACCAAGTTGACTATTTGGAAGTGCTGAAAAGGCTGCATGAAAAAGGTGCATGAAAACGACCTGAACTTTTTTCCAACAACTCATGGCTCTTGCATCACGACAATGTGCCAGCTCACACGACACTGTCTGTGAAGGAGTTTTTAGCCAGTAAACAAATCATTGTATTGGAACACCCTCTCTACTTACCTGATCTGGCCCCCAATTATTTTTCCTTTGCTCAAAGATAAAGGAAATATTGAAAGGGAGACATCTTGGTGACAATCAGGACATCAAGGGTAATATTCCAACAGCTCCAATGGCCATTCCAGAAAAAGAGTTCCAAAACTGCTTTAAGGGTGGACTAGGTGCTAGTGTCAGTGCATAGCTTCCCAAAGGGAATAATTCAAAGGTGATCTTAGTGATACTCAGCAATGAAGTATGCACCACTTTTTCTAGGATGAGTTCACAAACATAATTGTCAGACCTAGTATATGTGTAAATGCTTAGGATTCCATTTTCAGTTAATTCTCCAAGTGGCTGTAAGAAGGAGGGAGGGAGCTGATTATTGAATGATCTTGTGTCCATGAGGAGAAATTGAGGAACAGAGAGGCAAAGGGATTAGTCAAGATCACACACAATAGATTAATTTCAGAGCTATGATTAAACCTCCCAATGCCCCAAACTCAAGGCTAGGCTTTGTTGGTTGAGTCAAAGTATCTCTCCAAGCATGTCAGAAGACTAGATGACTTTGGCTCCTCACCTTCTCCAACAAGATAGAATCAGATCCAGCACATGTTGCAGAGGGGTCACTCACACCTAGTTCACCCTCAATCTAAAGGGCCCCCAGGAGACCAGATCTGCTTGGAAACATTAATCTACTTTGTGTGGTATAGACTGTGCTGACTCCTATTTTCAGTGTAACATAGACCAAAACATTAGATTTAGCCTCAGAAAAACTTCGGCCTTATTAGACTCCCATGATGCACTTTCATCTCTTCTGTCATTTTCCATTCTTACCTCATTCTCACCCCTCAGCAAACATGCCACAGCCCTTCAGATGCCAGGGTTAGTGCAGAATAGTGTACACCTGGACAGGTTGTATTCTAAAGTGATATACCTAGAACTGTATGGAAAAGGAACTGGTGTGTGTGTGTGTGTGTGTGTGTGTGTGTGTGTGTGTGTGTGTGTGTAGATGTTTGAATAGGGGTGGGGGGAGAATAAGAGTTGTTAACAGTCATTAGTCCTGCTACTTCTTTCTTTTCATCACATTAGTTTTAGTTGGGGTAGTTCTCAGTTTTTGAGTGCTTTGGCCAAGGCCCAAAGTCAAATCTTCTTCACCATCAGTCACATCTGGATGCAACTTCATGCATAGCCCATCTCCTCACTGAATCTTCTTTGGGGAAAACTAAATCTCATAAAACAATAGAAAGTTCTGGTGATAGAAAAGTACAGGTGGACCATTTTGAGCCACCACCTCTTGCTCAAGACCACTTCCACCTCTTGGAAGTGTACTTTCTCCGCTTTTGCTCACAATAAACTTCTCTTTCACCATTGTAAAAAAAAAATTACAGGTGATACTAACTGAGCATCACTAAAACTCATTAGTTCGCAAAACCCATGTAGATCTTCAGTTAATCAGTCCTTCAAATCCATGACAAGGAGTAACAGGCATTCTCAATATCCAGCTTGCAGTTGCTATCCTGAGAAAGTCTTTAAAAAAATTTTTAACTACTTTAAGTAAGAAATGTCACAAAAAGGAATGGAATTCCACGTGACACTCTAGGACTAGGTGCTCTCTGCTAGTGGCTCCATTGTGTACCTGGGAGGCTGGTGTTTTCCTGACTACAGTTTTCATCATGCTTCTCATACAAACCTGCATATCCTTAAGTAATTGTTTAGCAATGTGGTTACTTTCCCAGCTGCATAAGATTGCACGCACCATATCTGGACACCATCTCCAGAAATCTGAGGACTGTCTTGTTCCCATCACCATGGAGATGTCTCAGAGATGAAACTTTTCAGCTATGTGGTCCCCCTGGCCAGACAGCCCTGTATACTTATTTAATAATAATGTCTGCCCAAAGCCTGATTCACTAAAAGTAATGTTTTTAATCAAGAGCCACTAATCTCAGGTTTGCAACAATGGACACTCTGTTTTTCTATATTGAACTCCAGTTCACCAATGGCAGAAAATTTAATCTAATTAATTTTAGATAAACTCAAACCTTTGTGGTTTTCTCAGATATTGATACTTTTGTTAAATTAGTTTCAGATTTTCTCTTTTCTGTCATATCCTCCTTATCCTCTGTGCTGATCTGAGTTCCAGAGGGTATGTAGAATATCTTGGTTTCAGCATTAGGGATAATGATGGTTTGGTCTGGGACTGTCCTCTCTCTTCCTCATAATACCAAAGTTGTTTAGTCCCACCTGGTTTCCATGTGTGGCCATCTTTCCAAGCTGTCAATACTGAGGTATCTATAAAACTCCTTGTCTTTGACTATGGGGCCAGCATTACCTTCTGCTGCAAAGACCCATAGCTAAAATCCTAAGACCCTGTAAGGACCTGTTCTATAGTCAAATGAGCTGGCAGGCAGTCAAGATCTCCTGGTACCATGTGAATGCTGCTTATCATATAGCTAGTTCTGAATGCTGACCAGCAGTCAAGGTCTCCTGGCTTCTTGGGACACTGTGCATGACAGCAGGCCTGCAGGGCCTGCCAGATGAATTCTCCAACAGAATGCTCTTTGTTCTGCTATACCTATATAAATTCTTCTCTGCCTAAGTGTAGATCTCTACCCCTCTGCCAACCACTCCAGAGACTCCCCAGTCAGCAAGTCTCAATAAACCTATGAGGTCTGACAATTAAGCTCCTGAACTTGCTACTGTTCACTTATGTCAGCTCAGTGAGGTTTTATAACCTTAGTATATCAGTATCCCATAGATATGTTCATGTCAACATGTGGTGGTATCTTGCTGAGTAGTATTCATTATTGTTGTGTGTTACTCTATGCTGTCACAAGAATGTTAGAGCAATGAACAAACTTTACATTTCTTGTTAAACTTGGCAAGAGTGAAAGTGTAATCAGGTACATGTTAGTTCAAGTATATGGGGATAATGCTGTGAAGAACATGGCAGTGTACAAATGGATTAAACATTTTTCTAAGAGAAGAGAATGCATCGCTGATGAAGAGAGGGCAGGGCAGCCAGTCACAAGCAAAACTGATTAAAATATTGCAAAAATTCATCAAATTGTGCATCAAAAACATCAGCTGACTGTGAGGAGCATAGCAGACCAGGAATATCTTCACTGATTATCTTAGCATGAGAAAGGTGTGTGCAAAAATGGTCCCAAAGGAGCTTACCAATGAACAAAAGCACAGTAGAGTTGAGGTGTACCAAGACCTTTTGGAGAGGCAAGACAATGATTTGGGTCATGTTATCACTGTTGATGAAACATGGTATACCAATATGATCCTGAAACAAAGCATCCAAGTGCACAATGGAAATCAGCCAATTCTCCACACCCCCCCCCCAAAAAAAGTAAAAAAGTTTTATCAGTCCAAATCAAGAGTCAAAACAATGCTGTTAAACTTTTTTGATGTCAGATGGATTGTCCATTATACATTTATGCCAACTGGACAAAGAGTCGACCAAGTTGACTATTTGGAAGTACTAAAAAGGCTGCATGAAAAAAAGACAAAAATGACCTGACAAAAAAAGACAAAAATCACCAACAACTCATGGCTTTTACATCATGACAGTGCACCAGCTCATATGTCACTGTCTATGAAGAAGTCTTTAGCCAGTAAACCAATATGTATATTGGACCAGCCTCCCTACTCACCTGATCTGACTCCCAGTGACTTTTTTCTTTATCTGAATATAAAGGAAATATTTAAAGAAAGATATTTTTATAACATTTATTATCAGGGTTAATACAATGATGACTCTGATGGCCATTTCAGAAGAAGAGTTCCAAAATTGTTTTGAACAGTGGACTAAGCCTTATCATCAGTGCATACCTTCCTGAGGGGAGTATTTCAAATGTGACCATAGTAATATTCAACGATGAGGTAAATAGCACTTTTTCTAGGATGAGTTCGTGAATTTAATTGTCCGAACTTGTACATCTTATGCTGAGCCACCTGGTGTGTTCTTTGGGCTTTCAGCTTCTCAGGCACAAATCTGGAAACAACTCAAACACTGTCCAACCAGACCCATTCAGTTCCACTTGCTCTTCTATTTACCAGTGCTATTTAGACTCATCCTTCCTTTTTGCCTCAGCTAGTTTCCATGCCTTCCATGGGACACAGGAAAACTCAGCTATTCTGAGCATAACAGAAAACCAGAGGGCTGCTTTGGGCTCCCTCTCTGCCTGGCGCCCAGTGATACCACCTTAATGCTCAGCTTCACTCTTGGCAATACGGGGAACACATAGGAGGCATCCTGTTCCCAGGGCTCAAGAAGATTGGGGCACACATCCTATCTATTCTTGAACACAAACTTCTCTGTATGTTCTGCTATATATATAGTAAGAGGGTCGGGCAAGACACACAGTCCCTTCTCTGAAATCCTACCACTTACCTCTCCAATTATCTCTCACAGAGGACTTTGTCACTTCTCTATTATAGAAAATTTGATCTGCAGTTTCAGTTTCAAATATTTCTATCTTATACTTGGAAAGCACCAGTCTGGGTTCTCAGTGTGAACAACTTTGGCTAACTTATGCAGAGAAAACAAATTTATTGAACCAATAATGGGTGGCTCATAAAATCACTAGGAAGGCTAGAAAATCAGCTGAGACCCATAAGATGCTAGAACTAAACATTAAAGAGTTAAGGCCCTGTCCCACTGGGCATGCCTTTGTTATCACTATGACTAGTCACTAACTGTGCCTGTAGCTCTGGATTACCACCTTCACACACAGTCTTTGGCAAAAGCATAGTTTTCATGTCCATAACCTTTCTGCCACATAGATAGAACATCCAGCCCCCAGTTATTTCCTCAGCAGAAGGCAGGAGATCACCTTCCATCAAGACTCATGTGATAGAAGGATACACAAAATAATAAGGACCTCAGAACCCTTGATAGACCAAAAAAGAAAAAAGAAAATAATAATAATAAATATTCACTTCCAGGACCAAGACTTTTTTAAACTGAAAGTTAAGAATTTGAATTATTTGATCTCTGGCTCAAGTCTCTGATTCCCTCTTATCGAGCTGACTAAATAAAAGAGGATCAGAAGGTGAAAGAGAGTATAAAGGGAGAAAAAAAACACATAAAGTAATACTTCATGTTATATAAAATTCTTCAACATATTTTTTTAAGACTTATTTTATTGTTTTTGACAGAGACAGAGTAGTCTCCATAGTTAAACTTCATCAGTTTTCTACACAGTTTTGTTCCATACAGGTGGGTGGGGGCCGCACAGGGTGGGAACTGGGTTGGGGGGACTCCAGCATGGGAGGCATGCCCCATTGAGCCAGGGGTCGAGCCAGGGGGCAAGAACCTAACTGGGGTTTCCTGCATGGGAAGCACACCACAGTTCAATATACGGGTCCACATGGGCAGGGTCTGGGATTCAATCCTCGGTCCCCAGGGCTGCAAAGAGAGCCCTTAACCTGCTGAGCCATCCCAGCTTCCCTGGTTCCTTGACATATGATGGGATTATGTTCCAATAAGCCCATCATCAATTGAAAATAACATAAGTCAAAAATGCATTTAATACACCTGGCCTTCTAAACGTCATAACTTAGATGGTGTCTACTAAGTGCCTATCATTTACATATCATCATAAAGCCATAGCATTGTTAAGTCAGAAATTATCTGTACTATCTCACTAATCTTATCTCTCTAATTTCTTATTCCAAAGATTAATACTTTTATTCCTATTTTGTATCTTATAATGTCTAGATTAAGAAGGGTATCATGTGATTTGGGTCAATTTATTTATCTTCTATATGCTTCAGTTCCCTCATCTGTAAATTAGGAGGAACCAACCTCATAGGACTACTATAATAAGGTTAAGGAGTTCCAGAGATGGCAGTGTAGTGGAAACAGAACTACAGAACAGGAGATCAAACTGGCCACTAATTCTCTGTGAACCATGTACACCTCACATTACCTCTCTGGGCTTCAATTCTGTTTTCTGTAAACTAAATGTGTTGGACTAGATGATTGTTAAACTCCCTTTTAGCTCTCAGATTCATCATCCTTTAGTTCATCATACAAATCAGCTACTAAGCCTACCAGATTCCTTGTGATGGGGCAGTAACCAACGGACTTACTTCCCCACTGTCCTAGCTCCAAATAAGGCTTAGTGTCTCCCTCTGGTATAGAATAACAAGTTGGTATGACTTGTTAAGCCATGAAGCATGACATAGTGATATGTGCTACACACCCAGCAACCATAGGATCATTTTCACCAGACAAAAAAAAGTACAGAATGATTAGATAGTGTGAGTCAAATAGCAAAGCTTTCAGGGACCAGATAGACAAGCAACAGAGCAACAGGACAGGGGCTGATCTCTGAAGAAAAGGTTTTTTAAGGGAGCAAACTTGGAGATGTGTCATGAGTGTGTACCATTTTAGATTTGTTTTTAGTTTACTAGGTGTATTCTTTGCCAACATCACAATGTCATGTTGAAGAAATTAAAGACGTTAAAGACATAAATTCATACTGAGATTTGGAAAGAGGAAAAAAGAGAAATTAAACTCTTCATTTTGTGGAGCTTCCTGACAAGAGTAATAGACAAGAGGTAAGTGTGGAAGAAGAAAGACATGATGGGAGGGTAGGAGAGGGTACAGACAAGAAAAGAAACCCTGGCAGGTTTGGCTAGGGACTTGGAATTGCTCTATAGGTATCCCCGAGGACTACACACTGCTCTCTAATTAACCTTGGTGATTTCGAGAAATGGAGTGTTAGTGATGTCCTCCCTATGCTCCTACAGCACTTCATGCGTATCTTTATTGTATCACTTCAAATGCTAACTAACCACTGTGTGTCTTTACACAGGCCTCTGAGGGTCACAGTGCCTGCCCTGTGCCTCAATGCCCACTAGGCCCTGGGTAATGTTTATTTTATCAATGAATGTAGCAATTAATTTCAGGAGAGGGAGAGGAGAGTTAGGTAAAGTTCCACAGAGATTTTAGCCTATGAGCAGAAATTGTTTTTTAAGTAAATATTTTTCAAGATGGGAAAGCAGAGGCAATATATCACAAACAGAGAAAACTCAAAAAGAGAGAGGACAGGGCTGGTATGAGGAAGGATAGGTAATCTCAGAGGGTGACAGGGGCACTTAGTACCTGAGCCAGAGAACACAGTTAGAACAAGGGAAGCTTGAGGAGCTCATAGAGACCTGGGAGAAGACGTCCTAAATGGTGGTGGCAGTTTGGGTATAGAGCTAAAGTCAGGAATCTGGATGACCCACAAATTAAATGACAAGATGGAAGGAATGAAGGCCAAGTACGTGGCTCTGAGAACAATAATATTTCAGGAGCCAGGAAGAGAGAGCACAGAGACCAAGAAAGACTGCAGAGAGATAGCAGGTGAAGCAGATAGGGCTGCACTAGGTAAGCCATGAGGAGATTTTCCACAAGTCACAGAACACGGACTGCTGAGCTGCCTTTTCAGGTTCAGCCTAAACTAAGGTGACCAGATGTCCTGCTTTTGGCAGGACAGTCCTGATTTTTAACAATTTGTCCCGCGTCCCACAGCATTTTTAAAAAGTCCTGATTTTTGGAAAGAATGCACAACAAGCTAGGGAACGGCGGGAGATAGACCAAATTTTTAATCAAGAACCCCCTCCACCACCACCCTCCCTCCCCCCCGCCCCAGTCAATGGTGTCCCGCTTTACCAATGTTAAAATCTGGTCACCTTAGAAACAGCACTGGGAGAAGCTGTCATGTTCAATCCCAGAGCCAGCTCTGCTTGAGTGGCTCTGCCTTGGGTAAACAGGTTCTCACCTAGCCCTTGGCAGTTTTCATGGAGACTGTAAAAATCTACTTTGGTACCAAGTAATGGACTTGAGTTCCAGGCTTATTGCAAAAGATTTGGGGCTCTCAGAACTGGTGTCTTTGGGGGAAGACAAAAAATGGGGAGAAAGAAAAAGTGAGATCTTTTCTAATGTGTAATAAAGGAAATGTACAAGAATGTTCCTAGTGTTGGCCTTAGGTGATGGGTATTTTCCCATCAGTAAACTTCTGTGAAACAACCCAGGATGAGCCTTCCTTCGGGAGCCGAGGCTGCTTGCTGGCAGTTGGCAGGCTCCATCTGGGAGAGCCCGTGTGATTGAAAAGCGACACTCACAGGCCTTGCCACACACACATGCAGAGAAAGGCTGGGAGTTTATTCAAATGCTGCAGGTGCTGCTCACAGATCCTGAAGCTGTTTGTGCTTAGTTATTAGAATCCTGGTTTTACTTTGTTGTTGTTCTTTTTTTAATGCCTCAGGTCCACAAGACCTATCCCAATTTGTTTGCTATATAATGTGTATTGGTATTTCACTAAAGTGCTTGAATACTGCAAATGTTTTTGTTCAAATACAGAGGTTAAGGTGTCTGCCCAGGCATTTCTCAAAAACTCACCCAGAAATCTCACCTCAGGTTGTGCTTTAAAATGACTCCTTAGATTCATCCTGAACTCAGATTAGAGAGTTGACCAAGTCCCCTGTCTGCCATGTAGGGCTTGAAATTCCTGAACAAAGGTCTTTTGAGTTGGAGCACTGTTCTCTGGGACAAATAAATGCCTTTGTGCTTCTGGCTAAAAATGAGAGAATGGTTTAAAAACCCTCCCACCAAAATTATCTACATGAACAAAGAAAGCACAAAGTAAGGAAAGTTGTCTATGTAATAACATAACACCTAAGAAATTATAGCACTCTGGATTCCAATACAAAATGAAGCAATCCTTAATCCATGGCAGGCAGCCGGCATCTGTGCTCATTCATTCCACATCAGTACTTCAGGCCCTGTGGTGGCTCTTACATCTTACACTACCCTGAGACCATCTCATTTCCACATTGCCATGGGAAACTACATTTATAATGACTATCTTCTACCAGTGTATTTGTCTCTGCCTGCTCCCAGTTGGTCCAGTTTGCCTGTGAGTCCAGGAAACTCTAATTTGTTGACTGAGAGCATAACAGTGAGCCCTTCCTTTTCTTTTTCTTTTTTTTTTTTCTTTATTGTTTTTGAGAGAGAAAGAGAGAGAGAGATACAGAGACAGAGAGAGAACCGAACTGGGGCCACTCCCCGGTTCAGCACATGGGTCCACAAGGGCCAGGGCCGGGATTTGATCCTCGGTCCCTGGCGCTGAAAAGTGAGCGCTTAACCCATTGAGCCAACTCAGCTTCCCCAGCCCTTCCTTTTCTTTCAGAAACCGTTGAAATCTGTGCCAGGGACTCAGGAGCAGTTTCTATGGAATGAAGTCCCACAGCGGGAGCTCTTCTCCCAGTGCCAACACCGCTCGGTTGTAACTTAGCACCTGCCTTGTGTTCTTTTCAGTCTTTTAATCTAGCCCCAAAGAGGGCTCCTTGCATCCTATTAGTACCTAGGTGAGGCTGAGTACCACTTTGCAACTCCCATGTCTTATCTGTACTTGAAAATTGGGCTTTCACAAATCTCTCTTTACATGGGTAAGTAAAGAGACATAAATCTGGGCATATGAAGGTATTCTAAAGTACAGAGATAAGAAGAAAGGTCAGACCACTCTGAGAGACTCACTGCCTTCTAAAGCAGCCATAGTGCGAGAACAGAAGAAATATATACAGCACACTTTATATTACTAATGATGTACAAAAGTGCATAATCTCTCTGAATAAAAGGGTAAGCTATGGTAAAAAGAACTATTTTGGAAATATACATACATTTTATGCAACGCAAATCCTAATTAAGAGGTGCTTTTGAGGTAAAAAATAAAAAGTAGTAGATAAAACTTAATGAAGTTAAGGGCAAACTTGAACAACACTTCCTGAATACGAAGGAAAGAAGGGTAAGATAGCAGGTGTAGATGACAGAATAAGGACTTAACCAAAAAATAATAAGCACTTCTGAAATAGAAAATAGAGCAGTACATAGTAGAGAAAACTACCTGATTTTATTTTTTTTAATCCAAGTTCTTACAATGGTTCAGAGAACAGTTTTGGAAAGAAGGTTATACCTAGCATGTTTTAGTAAATTTTTAAATTCCCAAAACAAAGAAAGAATTCTAGAATTATTGAGGCAAGAACTGCAAGTCACCTATTGTTTTGTCCTGGGTTTCCCTAAAGGCAGAACCTGGGGAAGCCGGGCTGGCTCAGCAGTTTAAGCACTCACTTTGCAGCCCTTGGGTCTGAGGATCAAATCCCAACCCCGGTCCATGAGGACCCATATGCTGAACTGAGGTGTACTTCCCATGTGGGAGGCCCACAGTTGGTTCCTGCTGGGGCGAGCTTCCCATGCAGAAAGCCCCTGGTTCAGCCTCCAGCTCACAAGGGAGTGCCTCCCATGCAGGAGGCCTCCAGCCTGGTTCCCACCCTGCATAGCCCCCACTCACCTGTGTGGAATGAAATCATGTCAAAAACTGATGGTGTACAACTATGGAGACTGCTCTGGGCCCTCCCCCTTTCTCTCTCTCTCTCTCTCTCTCTCTCTCTCTCTCTCTCTCTCTCTGTCAAAACAATAAAATAAATCTTAAAAAAATAATAATAAAGGCAGAACCTGAGCCTTGTTTGTGTACTATTTTTTAAGTGGTGAGTATAATCCTAGGAAATCAGAAAGAAAAGGAAAGAAAAAGACTAAGAAAGAGCAAATACACACGGTCCTCTTGGTGTCAGTTGGTACAACTGATTTCTCAAAACCTCACAAGACCATCTTCCAAGAGACCCTTTAAGCTATTGCAACTCAGAGTAGTCTGTCCAGAAGTCAAGGAAAGAAAGGTTTTTACCTGTTGCCTCCCACCTCCCATTGGCCAAAGGTTTGCTCCCCTCTCCACATGGTAACTGCCACGTCCCTTGATGTTTGTGCATCATCAGGGAAGCCCTGGGGAAGAAGGTGAGAGATGTTAGGCTCGGCATGAGGCAAGGTGCTGTTAATTGTGTCCACATGAATCAGTGGAAGCCTACACAAAGCTGGTCATCACAGCAGCACTGGAAAACTAGTACCAGGGCCCCAAAGGCCAGTGAGCCTGAGGGAATACTAAGTGCCTACTTCACCAACAAAGGATCAAACATTAACTTCAGACCTATCCTCAGCAACACTAATTTTAATTAAGCTTGGCAAACTATGCCAACCTCATATCAGGCACCACAAACTAAATCTCACAGACAATGGAGCACCATCTTCGGAGCTTAGGGAGAAAAATATTTGACCCAAAAATTTACACAGTCATCTTCCTTCATGTACAAAGACAATAGAAAATATCCTCAGAAACAGGGGCACAGAAAATGCCCTGATCTCCTTCTGAATGCAGTACCTGCAGCAGGTCCCCAGAACACAGAAATGAAATGCAATTAAGAACCCAAAGAGGAAGAAGATGTAGCCAAAAAGGAGTTTCAGGAAGTGTGTAAAACAATTAAATTATGGATACAGGTCTAAATCATTACTGTCAATCTGATTGCAAATCATAATACAAAAAAAATATATACTTTCTAAGGAGATATGTATTGACTACTTTTAAAATTGAATTATGGTATTTATAACCCCACATTAAACTTTTAAAGTCTCAAATAATTTACTGTTCAAAATTTGGAGTCATACATGATTATCTTGTTCTTAATTTTGGTGCTTTGATAAAAAATAGCATTTATGAGGGTGGGTTTTATTTCTTTAAGGTATATATTAGTAAAATTCAAAGAGGAAAAAGTGAGAAACAAATAGCATCTATAGCATAAACTGGAATAAAAGGGTAATATAGAAATATAAAGTATAAATCAAGAGCCCAAAAGGAAAATTTAGTTTAAAAGTTATGGAAGTAAATATAAATGCGTCAAATACCCATACCTGAACAAAAATAAAGCTTTCAGAGTACATCTGTAATAATGAGTCATTTATAGAAGATTTCACATATTTTTTCAAATATTTTTAAGATTAACAATTATATATCCAGCAAATTCAACATGTAATGCAAAACAAATTATATTAAATCAAAGTACATTTTAAAAACTTATAAATTGTATTATCCATGATTATTTTACAATAGAAATCATTTAAACATCTAAGAATTAAGCACCAATATATAAAGCTGATTCCAAGTTCAGAGATACCAGTACCAGTCAGTACTGAACAGCAGTACACCTCACAATAACCTTGGGATGTTGACTTATTGATGGTACTTTTTTATAGATAAGGAAACTGAGACTTAGGAAAGTTAAGTGATTTGTCCAAATAATAGTGGAAGAGTCCAGAATCCGTTACCAGGTCTTCTGACTAGAAACCCTATTTATTATGCCCCTAATTTTATCTTATCCACTGATAGCTTATGTTTTTGTTTGCCCAGTTAGGTGTGGTGGTCATTAGGGCCTTCATAAATACAGCAGTTCTCTCCTGCTTGTGCCCACCCACTTGAGATTAGGTGTGGCCATGCTTCCATGGTGGCTGCCCTACAGTTTCTTTTCCCACTGTCTTAGTAGTCTACAATGTTCCAGATAATGAGCAGGACAATGGCACAGATTAAGCCTCCCCATCCATCCCAATCACCACAGGATGGACATGCAGTGTGAGAGAGAAATCACCCTTTATTATTTTAAGGCACTAAATTTTGGTGGTTGTTTATTACTACCTAAAATCCATCTGAACTGATTCATCATTAATAAAATGCTTTCTCTAAAATGAGGCCAAGGACAAAGCCTGGCAGCAGGAAGCAATTTTATAGGCCAAGAGCCATTAATCAATAATTTTTTACTTGGGCCATTGAACCAGTTACTAATCTACCTAATTGTATTATCGAGTGGACCACAAGGCTATCAAGAGAGACCTTATCAAAAACTTACTGAAACCCAGACATACCATGCCTGTTGCATTTCCTTTATTTATCAGACAATTAATAATGCCAAAAAAGAGATGAGGTTAGCGTGGAATGATTTTATCAAGAAACATGCAGGTTACTAGTAATCTGTGCTCCCTTTTCCAAATGTTCACAGACTTTTTATTTTTAGAAATCTGTTCTAGGAGGTCAAGGAGGGTAACATTTGATCTGAATCTTAAAAGACAAATACAATTTTTACAGACCAAAATTGAAAGGAAAGGAGATTTCAGTTTGAATGATAGTATGAACACAATGGAGGGGGTACATAAATGCACAGCTTTGCTTTAAGCATTTCTTTGTTTCTGTTTCCCACCATGAAGCAAAGGTGGAATTACTGACTTCATAATATGTAAAAATTATTATGGTGTGTGAAAAGTTTTTAGTAACATAAAATGAAAGAACTAAGAAAACTTTATCATTAAGCCTTCAGCAACTTGAAATAACTGATATAAACTTTGTCTTTAATTTTACTTAGAAGAATTTTAAGCATATAAAGAATTAGATTTAGCTTAAGCCTAAAATTGCTTCCTAACAATAACAACATTATTTTAATTTAAAACTCCTTCTTAAGATTATAGGCAGATAAATAAAAAGCTTTAAAAAGTTTCCCACTTGAGAAATAAATTCTCTCTGATAGGCTTTTTTCCTAAAGTGAATTCATTTCCCATGCACTTGTGACTACACTCAGAGATTTCATGACAAAAATAATAGAAAGCATCTGTAGGAGAAGCCATACCTCACCTTCATGCTGTCATCTCAGAGGTCAGAGGTTCCCTGTCAAGTACATGAAGCTGAAAATTTCCAAATAATCTATGGAAACACTCAAACTGCTCCAGACAGTCTTCCGCTGTTTATGATGTAGTCCATGATAAGTCAGAAATTTTCTGAGAATGGTGTGATAAGCTCCATGTAAGCAAGACACAGCTAATGGCTTGAAGAGTGGGATTCTGGTATTTCCTGAATCGGCCATTCTAGTACAATATCTCCTTGACAGGGTTAAGTTGCTTGTAGTTAGATTCCTTAGATAAGATTGCAGAGCAGACAATAAAATATAGACCAAATTCTAATGCCTAAGACAAAAATGACAGAGCATATAGCAAACTAGATACCAAAGAACAAGGAACTTGTGAAATGTAAGATGTTTCTCTTTTACATGCATCAGTTCCCCCTACTCACACCGCTGCTGCCCCCCCACCCCCACACACACACTTTAAACTAAAAAGACAGTAAGCAAATAATTTCAGTAATTAATCAGCTGCAGAGCCAGGGAGATATTTTCAATTTGAATAAACCAAACCTCAAAGTTTACCTAAATGTCAAGGTATTAGAAGCATGGTTTTTGAGTTTCCAATAGTTGTACTGGTCGTCATTTCTGAGCATGTCTTTATTTTGGTTTTGGCCACAACACAGCAATACATAATGATGTCCACTAAGACACACAGTGGAGGCAAGAGGCCTGTGCACAAGTTTTGCGCTCCTGCTGTCAATTCCCCTTAAACAGACAGCCAGCCACACTTCCAGACATCAGAATCCTCCTGTGTTCATCTTGCCATGCAGCAGTAGGGGCTCATCCTGACATTTTGTACTAGCTCTAGTTCAAATTTTATAAAAACAGGAAATAAAAATCCTTGAAAAGTACAAGTTTTTATTTTCACAAAATTTTTCAGCCTGCTTTACAATTTCTGAACACTAAGCTGGAATGCACAACTATGAGAAGAGAGAGTTTTTTTAAGTTGAGAGAGACTTAAAGGTCATCTAGTCCATAAACTACTCATAATGGTGAAGAATTAGAAGCCCTGAGGAAAGTAACTAGTGGAAATAACGGGCTCAGGGGAGAGCTAGGCTTATAATTCCCACTTGAGCTATCCCCGTTGTGCTGACTTCTTTGTCCATATTTAAAGTCAATAAGTGGAAAAAGGCAGATTGCATGAATTCTATGATCTAAATATTTCTTGAGTCTGTTTTTTTCTAGTGCCCATAATGTTAGCTCTCACATTTCTTAAATATTGCTTATAAAAATAATGTTTTCTTTCTTAATGGATTGCCTGAGTACAAATCTCATCTTCTCCAATTCTCTTCTCTGATGTTTAGAGCAAATTAGAATAATTTACCTAAATTTCTCAATGTCAGTTTGATCAATGTCCTGCTCCTGCTTAAAATTTTGTGATAATTTCCCATATTTTACAATGTAAGCTTAAATTTCTTTGCATGACCTCAAAGGGCCTGTATGATCTGACAATGACTATGCCTAACTCTTCACCCTCCACAACATGCATGCTGTGCTCCAGCTATAGGCATACCTTGAACATCATGGTTTTTGTTTGTCACCTCTGTACCCTCACGTGTGCTGGTCCTCTCATCAGAAAGATGCTTCTCTCTTCCTCCTCTTTCAAAACCTGGCTTAAAGAACACTTGTCCCAAGACAAATTTCTGTTAAGATCACTATATTAAGCAAATATGTAGTGACCATACTTCATGTTCAGAAATGTCATATTAGGCACTGCACAAGTTTCCTGAAGCAGTTTATAAATATCACAATAAAAATCCATCCAGATTAAAACACATAGACAAAATATTATCTGATTAATAAGATAAAAAATGAGTTTCTGGGGATGCCAGGATGGCTCAATGGGTTGAGCATTCATCTTCTAGCCCCAGGGTCCAAGGATCAAATCCTGGGCCCAGTCTATGAAGACCCATATATTGAGCTGGGGTGTGCCCCCAGTTCAGTTCTCAGTGGGGCAAGTTACATGTGGGAGGCCTCCAGCCCGGTTTGCCCCCTGCACAGCCCACGTCCACATGTGGAATGAAACTATGTAGAAACCCAATGATATGTAACTATGGAGATCACTCTGGGCCCTCTCTCTTCTCTCTGTCTCTGTCTCTCTCTGTCTCTGTCTCTCTCTCTACCTCTGTCAAAATCAATAAAAATAAAACTTTAAAAAAAAAATAACAAGTTTCTGAACATAAAAGCAATAAAAATCAAGAAGTAAAAACAAGTATATCCAGCTATGTAAACATTACAAACTTCCGTTAAACAAAAAGACTTGGAAATTTTTGCATATGACAAAAGATTGGTAGCCTTAATAGATAAAAATCTCTCACCAAACAATAAGAAAAGTGCTAAAAACCACAATAAAGAAATGAGCAAAGAACATAAACTGAGAATCAGGAAAGAAGTACAGATGTATAATAAACATAAAATAATTTTAATTCCATTAGTAGACCAAAATAGCAAAGTAAAAGAAAATAATATTTTCCAACTATTTAATTAACAGTTATCATATTCAGTGTTGACAAGAGTAACCAGAAAGATAATTGCTCTCATACTTTGTTAATAGTAGATTATATTATATATCTGGAAAATAATTTTGCATACCTATCACAAGCCTTAAAATTTCACTCCTTTGACTCTGTTTTTTCACTTCTCAAAATCTAGTCTAAGAAAATTGTCATAAATTATATAAACTTATATTTCACAATATTATTATATGGTAGTAAACTGGAATATATCATTATATGCAATAAAGGATTAAATAAATAACATGATATAATATAGGAAACAATGATAAAATATAGTAAATAAATTTCTTTTTAAACTTTATTGGACATGAGAAATGCTATGATTCAAAGAAAAATTTAAAAACAAAGTGAAAATTGTTTTGCAATATAATCCAAATTATATTTTTCAATATATGCATGTCTAGAAATCAGTTTGGAAAGATATGCATCAAAATGTTAAAATTTATTATTTCTGGGGAATTTTCATTTTTTTCTTGTACTTTCTACAATTTTCCAATTTCTCTGTGATAACTTCATATTGTTTTTATAATCAGGGAAAGATGCTAGTTAAAAAACAAACAACAAAAATTTATATATATAAAATTTTTATATATCTTTTTGTATACACACATATACAGAAGTAGTAGAAGTAGTGCCCCTTTTTTATGAGCTGGTAATCTTTACTAAATCTTTCATTATAAATTCTTCAAATAACAAACAAATATTTTGATAGTATAGCTTTACTGTTCTCACTCACTGTTCACTGGTCAGCCTATGGACCATTTTACTTCAGGGAAACTGAAACACAAAGGTTACTATGATTACTAAGGTTACTAAGACAGTACATCCATTTATACTATACAAAAGGGTATTACTTATGTTAGACCCTGAATACACATATTGATGGTGTCATTAAAAATTAGTGCAATCCAGAAATCTATTTACAAACTATATGATTAAATTTTTTATATGAGGATATTCCTTTAAATACCTAATACAAGTATCTAAGAGTCCTGATGGTCATAAAAAAATGGAGTATCATAACTCCACCATTGGTGAATCCATCACACTAAAAAGAAAGACTTCTCTAAAAGCAACATAAATTTTATGTTCAGTTATGACTTTACGATGTTTTATGTAGTTATTTGATTAACATCCAACCTCCTTCACTAGACTATGAATTCTAGGAGAGCAAGGGTTATCTACATGTTTAATCACTACACTATGATCTGGGCACAGCAAGCCTGGATACATATGAGGTGCTCAATACATTTTTTAGTTGATTATGGAAAAAAAAAAGAGAGAGAGAGAGAAAATAAAACAAAGAAAATCAAATGTCATGGGGGTTTTAAAAAAGAATGAGACATTTTCCAGTAAAGCTCTTAGCTATCTCACATCCTATTTTCTTTCACCCACAGCCACTACCCAAAAGGAAATCATATAAAAGCTGAAATCCTACTTTTCTCTTCCTTTCTTCAAATTTATTGTCAGTTAAAGTCTTTTTCACTAAGAATAATTTCTTCTAGACATTTTACCTAATTAGAGCCACTGACACTTAGACAGTAACACAAGGCTTGATGTAGCCAGTAGGTGGCTAAATCCATAAAGAGGCTTTTACTCTCCATAATAAAATTCTAGTGGGCCAAATGATGCCTAAGGAAAGTTGTTTGTGGGGTGTAGTCCTTCAAACAAACCTCAAGCTGTATCTCTCACAGCCAGCAAGACCTGCTCTGATCTTTCCAAAGGAAAAAGTGAAAGACTGTTGGAAACTATTAACAAAATAGAGACTCAGGGACATCAAGGTGGCAGTGTGAGAGGAGCTCTTTGAACCTGTCCTGAAAAGAACAAGTTGTACAATTAAAATCCAATCAGAGAATCCCTAAGCAACACATAGCTTTAGCTGACAGACAAACTCATCACAAGAAAATACCTAAAGGCCAAAAAAGGGGGGTTGAGTGAGAAAGAAAGGAAGAGAGCAGCACAGAGATTGGAGATTGACCCAGAGATCAGCAGAGGAGACACTAAAGTGGGAACCTGGGAGCACAGGCCAAGGTGCAGAATGACACTAGGTGGGTTGAAGGCCAAACTAACAGAAGCAGAGGTGCAGAGCACAGGGAGAGCAGTCATAGAAAGGTGCAAGCAGCCATAGCATGGGGCAGAAGGCCAGAGCATGGTACCAATACCAGCTGGGGACCAGCACTAGGGGCCAGAGCATGGTGTGAGTTGCCAGGGCGTGGAGTGGGATGCTAGAGTACAGTGCTCACAGAGCACTTCGGGCTGGTGGCCTGAGCAGGAAGTGGGCAACCAAAGTACAAGCACTGGCAACATAAGAAAGCAGGCAGCTGAAGCCAGGAGCAGCCCTCAATGAGGTAGGGCCTCACCCAGAGCATTGCACAGCTTTGGACATAGAACCTGGTTGCTTCCCCTTTCTCTCTCCCAAAGCTCACTGTCCCAGTTCTTCCCTGCAGCTGCATTCAGTCAGCTGTAGCCAGGGAGCCACCATTATCCCTTGAGGCAAACAAACCTGCACTTTCTCCAACAACCCTACCCCACCCTTCCTGCT
This sequence comes from Craseonycteris thonglongyai, assembly GCA_004027555.1. Taxonomy (NCBI): domain Eukaryota; kingdom Metazoa; phylum Chordata; class Mammalia; order Chiroptera; family Craseonycteridae; genus Craseonycteris; species Craseonycteris thonglongyai. Next base: position 1,304 of record PVKE010009120.1, on the reverse strand, counting down.
GAAGATAGCAGGGGAATCCAGAAAAACTGTGAAGCACAGGTGTGGCAGCTTCTGATGGCAGTGGGATTCAGAGGTATAGAATACCATTGCCCACCATGTTCTTCCAAAGAGGAGGTACACAGAGATCAAGGCAACTGAGTCAAAGAAGAGAAGGTCACCTTCAAGAAAGTTTCCCACTATGAGAAAAACAAATAAGCAACTTAAAATACTGTAAGACACTGCAGCTACACCAACTAGGAAAAGAAAGAAAGATATCTTCAGATCTGCCAAAAGAAAAACACTCTAACACCAACGAGTACCCTAATGAACAAAGGTGCTCAGAAAAAAAAAAAAAGAAAAATCTCCAGAAAAGGAACTTGAAGATAGAAGAATACATGATCCAAATGACACAGATTTGAAGACTGCAATTCTGAAAACAATCAAAGAAAATTGATGGAGTATACAAAGGAAGCTAAACAAATTCAGAAAGGAAATCTATGAACAAAAGAAGTACTTTAACAAGAAATTAAAACTATAAAAAAGAACCAAATGGAAATTCTGGAGGTAAACAACACAATAAAAGAAATTAACAATAAAATAGCAAGCAGAAGAAGCAGAGTCAACCACTTGGAGGAAAGAATTAGTGAAATTCAAGACAGAAATATGGAAATGTCATAGAAGGAAGAAGAGAGAAACCTGAGAGTTTAAAGAAATAAAAGGTATCTACAAGAACTATCTGACTCCATTAGAAAGAATAACATAAGAATAATAGGTATTCCACAGGAAGCAGAGGACAGGATGGACACTGAGAATTTGCTCAAATAGTAAATGAGAACTTCCTAAATCTATGGAAAGAACTAGAACTTCACATCCAAAAAGGAAATAGGACCCCTGGCTAGTTGAATTCTAGCAGACCTTCTTCAAGACACTTTTCAGACGTACAGAAACTGAAGAAATACTTCAGCACAAGGCCAGCAGTTCAAGAAATACTAAAAGAGGCTATTGGATTATGAAACGAAAAGTAAAAATAAATAGAGATAAACTGGGACAACAAATACATAAAAGGGGAGAAAGTATAGGTTTAAACATTCAAAGATAATGAAGATAAGAAGCATCCTTAAGAAAAGGGGCCACTGCATATATGAAACTTTCTTTTACATAACCTTCATGGTAACCACTTAAATAGAATTTAGAACTTAGACATATAACAAAAAGAGAGAAGGAGAGAAAACTGGGGGAAAAATCATAAACACCATCAAACTAAATTAACCAACTGACAGAAAAAATTAATGAAGCAATTAAAATAAAAAGCTACCAGAAAATAA
>PVKE010009119.1:0-45736 GCA_004027555.1 Craseonycteris thonglongyai | reverse complement strand
GTCCCCGGCGCTGCAAAGTGAGCGCTTAACCCACTGAGCCATCCCGGCTTCTCCTATATTTTTAATATAAGAAACAAGAGAGACAATACTTCAGATGTAATAGCCATATGTAACACTGTTTATTGTGATTGTAATTTATGGAGATTATTTTGTACACAAAAAAAAAATTCAAAAGATGCAAATTTTATCATTTTTGCAAATTTATGCCATTTCATCAAAGATTGTACAAACAAAAAATATAGTTTTAAATTATACACTTTATCACAATTTCCCCCAAGATTATAGTAAATAGATTCTTACATAATCTTCTTTCTTCCATTTTATGTTTAAGTTCAGCAATCTAATCTTCTAGCTCAAAATTGCAGGGAATTGCTGACTCTATACTATCACACCTACAGTTTAGATTTTAGATTTTCTCTAAGTGTACTCTCCATTTATTTTCATGATTGTAATATGCAATGCACAATTTTATACTAATGATTACTATCACTTCTCCTGTGCTTACTATTTGTTAAGGACTCCTGTGTCCTTTTATATATGATTTCTATCATATTTTTTTTCTTTTATTTTCTTTTTTTTAAGATTTATTTTATTGATTTTTGACAGAGAGAAACAGAGACAGAGAGAGATAGAGAGCAGGGGGAGGGCCCAGAGCAGTCTCCATAGTTGACACTAGTTTTTCCATATAGTTTCACTCCACAGGCGGGCACAGGGCTGCGCAGGGCAGGAACTGGGCCGTGAGCCTCCCACATAGGTCCCAGCAAGAACTGAACTGGGGGCACACCCCAGTTCAGCATGTGGGTCTGTGTGGGCCGGGGCCGGGATTCGATCCTTGGTCCTCGGGGCTTCAAAGCGAGCGCTTTACCCGCTGAGCCATCCAAGCTTTCCCTCTATCATATTTCTTATAACAATGCTAAGATAAAACTAAGGCACAGAGTGGTTCTATACAGAGTCAATGAACATCAACTAGTCTATTTCAAGACACCATGAGTTTAGCTATTATATTTATTTGCCCCTCTTTAAAAAAGAAATCACAGACAACTTTAAATTTTAGAAAATTTATGTCTTTTGTTTATGGAGATGTGATAATACTTTCACACCAAGTTCTATTTTCTTTTTTCTTAAGAAAGAGTGGCATTTTTATAAGTCTTATATATTATAAAGACACTTTGCAGAAACAACAAAAATTCCTTTAAATGATTCTGGTTCTGAGAAAGTGGAATACCCATACTCCACCCTATTTTTCTCATTCCCAGGTAGACCATGGAGAACTAAAATTTAACTGGTAGCAGCAGGAAGAAAAATGAAGATCAGAACTTCAAGTTTCCTTGAAGTGAAAATGAGTTTATTTGTCTGCCCCCTCCCAACTCAAAGATTGCCAAAGAAGATTTCTGTTTCTGGTCCAAGCAGCAGGAAAGGGTTTCTCTCTGAGTCACAGAAAATGAAGAAAATCTAACTTTGTTTCTTCCTTCTTTTACCACCCTTATACCCTGGCAATACCATGGAAACTGTGATATAAAATAATAGCAGCAATTGTGGGTAATTATCTAAAACTTAGCAGGATAGAACCCTTCTTCTCTCTGACCAGAAAAACTATCTTTCAAAGAGCATCAGAAAAATTGTTGTTGCTTTTTTCTGTCTCTGTTCTTGTGCTATGGTTACCAGAAGAGTACACAATAGAGCAAAAAAAAAAAAAAAACCTCAAAATATAAGGTGGAAAACTAAAAAAAAGAAAAAAAATGTAACTAATACAAAAAGGTTTTGGAAAAATTAATATAAGAACAAAAATAAGGGAAAGCTGAGATGGCTCAGCGGGTTAGGTGCTCACTTTGAAACCCCGGGGACCGAGGATTGAATCCCGGCCCCGGCCCGTGCAGACCCACATTCTGAACTGGGGTGTGCTCCCCAGTTCAGTTCTTGCAGGGACCTATGCCGGAGGCTCCAGGCCCGGTTCCTGCCCTGCGCAGCCCTGTGCCCACCTGTGGAGTGAAACTATATGGAAAACTAATGTCAACTATAAAGACTGCTCTGGGCCCTCCCCCTTCTCTCTGTATCTCTCTGTCAAAAATCAATAAAATAAATCTCTAAAAAAAAAAAAAAAGAACAAAAATAGAAGTGTAGCAAATAAAAAAAATAAAATGTTAGTGATAAAAAAACAAGAATTACAGTAAATGTAAATTGTTTAAATATATCATTTAAAAGAAATAATCTGATTGGATTTTTTTAAAAACTCATTTGTTACCTACAAATATTATGATAGAGGTATGTTTAAAGTAAAAGGATTGAAATTGATATATCATTTAAACACTGAAAGAAAAGTGGAACAGTTCCATTAACCTCAGACAAAGTAGACTTCAGAGCAAAGAAAATAACCGTGAGTAAAGAGAAACATTACATAACTATAAAATGACCGTATCACCAGGAATTCATAACAGTCAATATGTATGCACTTAAAGGTTTCAAAGCACATGAAGTAAAACTGGTAAAACTGAAAAGAAACATGGAAGAATTCACATTATATTTGGACACTTTCACACTTCTCTCTCAGTTATCAACTGAACAAGTAGATAGAAATCAGCAAAAACATCAAAGAACTGAACTAAATAACATCATCAACCAATTTGATGAAATGACATATTCCAAAAATAACAGAAAAATACACTGTTTTCTCAACTTCACATGCAACATACAGCAAGATAAACCATATATCAGGTCAAAAAACAAATGTTAATAAATATAAAAGAAATAAAATTTATAAAGTATCTTCTATGACCAAAAAGTAAAGAATAGATTAAAAAGATTATCAAACCTTGAGAACAAAATATATATTTTTTAATTATCCGTTGGTTAATCAGGAAGTTTCATAAAAATTAGAAAATATTATAAACTAAGGTACAAGAAAATTGTGAAAAAAAATGAGAATTTGTGTGATGGAGCTAAACAATGTTTAGTGAGAAAATCATAGCAATCCATGATTATATTAAAAAGAAAAAAAAGTTCTTCAGCAATCTAGGTTTCTACCTAAAGAAACTAGGGGAAAAAATACAAAATAAACTCAAAACAGAAAGAAAAGGGTAAAAAAATAAAACAACAACAACAAAGAAATTCAACTGAAAACAGTAAAGCAATGGAGAAAATTAATACAAGCATAATGATTCTTTCTAAAAGGATTAATAAAATTGACAAATTTCTAGCCATACTGACAAAAATTAGAAAAGAAACAAATTACCAATACAAAGGTATACTTTATGGTAGTTTAGTTACAATGCATTTTATATGCATTAATCTATGTCTGTTGCAGGCACGTTCATTGTAAATTATCTATATTTAAAATATCCAATGTAAAAATATAAGGATCTACAATATTTAGGCTGAATATTACAAATCAAATTCATCCTTTTACTCACGAATGATTTACCATTGTAGCTATTCTGCCAACAGTGGAATCCAAATTACAAATAAAAAATTTTACAAATAAGCTTATAAAAATGCCAGGACATACACAAAATTTAAAGGGAAGTTTAAAAGTTATAATACTGTCACAAGAACGTTTCTAAAACGTAAAAAATTAAAAACCCTTCTACATCGAAGATTAAAGGTTCCATTGCTTACTAAACAGAACCTCACATATAACAAAGCATTGGTTGGCCATGCAATCTTACATAATAATTAATCTTAGCAGCTGGCCATTGTTGGAATGACAGTCAAATGAAATAATTTCTTCCATTTTATTCAGCAATGTTATTCTTTCAAGAGAACTACTGAGATGGCAAAAGTTATTTGAAAATGACCTGTGTAGCAGTGATTATAGCCAAGCAAAATTTAAATTCAAGTAAGAGGAACCTCCTGGGCAATAATAATGTATTTCTGCTTGCATAAAATTATTGAAAATGAATTTTAAAAGTTTGGTCTCTCTTTTTAAAAACCTAAAAGGTAATTTTATTGAAAGAAATCCCTGTAGAATAAATAAATGAAATATGAACAAGAGTTGTTTAGCCAATGAGTTTATAGGTAACTTTTCAAAATGATTACCAGATGTTTTTATCAATCATTGCATTCTTCATCAAAAATACTTAGTCACCAAGAATCTTAATGACAGACTTCAGACATCAGTTAACTATTTGATTGTTAGCATTAATATTATATTTGTGCAATTCCTTTTGTTCCTTTATATTCTAGATAAGGCACTGTACTTTATTGTCTGGAAATTATTAATTTAGTAGTTTATTCTCTTTCTGAATCTCATTTTAAGATTGTCAAAGGACATTAAATTAGTTATAAATAAAGATGACTTAGACTGATAAAACTGAGAACCACTATACAGTAACCTTTCCAAAAAAGCATGTTAATATAATTTTAAAGATTTTCTAAATTGCATCATTTTAAAAATCTCACTAGTAGATAAACTTTTGTTGCTTTAATTACTAATGTAGTTTTTTGTTTGTTTGTTTGTTTGCATATACATTAGCCATTTGTGTTTTTTTCTCTGAATTAGTCTCCATTGTCATTATCTATACTTTGACAGGGAATTGGAATTTGTTTGTTTTTTTAGTAAAATTTTTTGGGTGACATTGGTTAGTAGAGTTACATAGGTTCCAGGTATATAATTCTACAATACATCACCTATAGAATTTGAGTTTTATTAATAACTATTTTCCAAGTACTTTGTATATTACATACATTAAGCCTTTATTATAATTACAGCAAATATTTTTGTTTATGTATCACAAGTATTTTAATATAAGTTGCTATTTATTCTACAGATGCTTACTAAATATACCACATATTGTTGTTAATAGTTTCACTGTAGATAGATAACCTTAGAAAGTCCTCACCAAGATTTACAAATATTTTAATATGTTTTTAGTGTTTTATTTAATGTATTGAACTTTATTTATCATCTAGCATTTCTTTTACTGAAAAATATTAAGGTGTAATTCTAATTTGTCACATAACTTTTCTAATTTACTTCTTTCATTACAAATATTATATTCTAAATTTATTTTATATGGTTTGTTTCTATATTTATTTTCCCAATAATCTATTGATCCTTGTCCTGGTAACACAGTATATTAATTATTGTGCTTTAGGGTAACTATGTAAAATCTGAAAGCTCTTGCCTCCATCATTATCTTTTCTTTGAAATCATTAGCACTGTTTTCTCAATCGTTTCATTTTCATGTACTTTAGTATAGTCATACCAAGTTATGAAAATACTGAAGGGGTTTTGTTAGATCATATTAAACTTCTATATTAATTTAAGACAATATATACAAAGTCTGTCTTTCAATAACCTTTGTTACTAACCACATCAAGCACTGATTGTGAAACTTTTATTGATAAAATAAATACATGAATAGGTATACATGAGGGCTGTCTGAAAAAAAGCCAACCATAAATGCCTTTGTGTTTCGTATTATATAGCTGTAGACTTTCCAGACTGCCCCTATGTATTCAAAATGCTTTGATTCATTTCAGCCATCTGATGCTCACAAAAGATAGTACCAGTTAGGAATACATAAATCAATGGGCTGGCGCTTGAAAAAGTTAAGAGAAAAAATTCCTCAAATCAATATAATTTTTATATTTTCAAAAACAAGTTTTACAAAAGTGTTAATTGACTAAGAAGAGTTCATGCTAAATAGAGAAGCACAAAGAAAAGCTCAACCGAGAAAGGAAACAAGCAAACAACTCCTAAATGACCAACCCAAAGATTCAGAAGATACTATTGAGACCTAATTGCATGATATCGTACCTCTATACAAGCATCTTCTCATCAAACAAACAAATTTTTTTTTTTTTTTTTTTGCCATTCCAAATGCATTCTTGCAGCTGCTGATGTACAATGTTTGATTAACCCAGACTCTGAACCAGCTTATTCCTTATCTGCGTCTCAACCTTGAAGAGTTCTGTGCTAACAGAGTGACTGATGAAAAAAGGTAACGGGACCATTGGTTTCAGCATAAATATAACACATCATTCATTAGCTTGCCAAGTCTCCTTCCAGATATCAATCTGCTAGTTTAATAAAAGAGGTAAAAAAAATTCAAGACCCATTATTACCCCTACATGGGAGCCCTCAGGGAGGAGAAGAAATTCCTCAATCTAGTGTGCAAAGATATGCTGTAATGAGCAGCAGCTATAACCATGAAGTCAAGGTCAGACCCCTGGCATCAAATCTTCTGTCACTTTTCCTCACAGACACTCACTAAAAGCCCCAGGGCAGCATTTGAAAGCAGGGAAGTGCTCCAGCAATGGTTAATGAAACTATGAGTTTTCCTCATGGGGAACAGCCTTCTGAACTAGAAAACAGGCAAAACGAGTCCATTAACTCTCCTTTGAGAGGGGTGCACTTTTGTGGCTTCATAAAAATAGCAAGGCAGAGTTGGAAAAATATTTAAAAGTCTCAGACTTGACATACTAAAATTCATGCCCTTGGTAATCAGTTCAATGAATGCTTAGTAAATAAAGGAACTACACACAAACCCATGTATCCCTGGGAGATTAGTGTAAAACCCACATGACACGAACAAGAAAGACCTTTCCCCGAAGCAAAAGTGGGTGAGTCATTTGCTTTTTCCAATGGCTCTTGTGCATCTATTGAAGGAACAGAACAAACAGATTCATTTGTGCTGTGGGCATGTTTATGAGCATAATTGAACTGTGTTTTCTCTGGCCTCATGCTAGTTGCATTAGAATTTTGGCCGTTATTTTCTTGTGATGAGGGGGAATACACTACTTCAATCAAGAACTGACTGCAGCAGATTGCATATACAAAGATTTAACCTCAGTATGAATGACACCTTGTTTAGGAAATGGGCCCCTGAGGTTTGCAAGGTGAAAATTTCTTCCCTCGATTCATCCCAGAATACGCCGTCTTCTGAAAGACAAATTAAAAACAGAGAACTGATATTTTCCTGCGTACTAAATAAAGGGGAACTTGGAGTTTCTGAGCATAGTCAAGAATAGAGGGAGTAACACACATACACACACACTCAGGCGCACATGTGGGATGTGCAGAAATTATGGAAAGAATGGCCAAGCCACAAATTTGTATCTAGGATACTAATTATGAAAATGACTTTAACATTCACCTCAATTTTAGAGAGGTTTCTTCCTGACTACTGGGCCCTGATTTCTCTTTTTTGGAACATTGACTTTAGAAAACTTGCAATTACAAATTCTCTCTCTATCCAGTATTTTTTTTTTAATGTATTTTTTTGTTTTTGAGAGAAGTTGAGGGAGAGAAAGCCCAAAGCAGTCTCCGTAGTTGTACATCATTAGCTGTGACATGGCCTCATTCCACACAGGTGGATGTGGGTCCATGCAGGGCTAAAACCGAACCAGGGACTTCCTGCATGGGAGGCAAGAACCTTCATTTCAGTGCCATCCTGGGGGTTAGCAGTTGCACCGCAGTGCAGTCTATTGGTTTGCACAGTCAGAGCTGGGAATCAAACCCTAGACCTTTCAATTGCAAGGCAAACCCTCAACCACTGAGCTATCCTGGCATTTCTGCCTGTTGCCAGTATTGCAATCCAGAAAGGTCTTTCTCAAGAATGTAAGAGCCATCCTTTCAAAACAGAATTGTGAAGAAAGATAGAGCCCCTAGCTTACAGTGTTTATGAGAGGTTAGAAGCCTAACTTTGACAAGCACAAGTTAGTCAATTAATAAACATGGGTGGCCTAAACATCTTAGCCAATATCATCCCTCCTGAAGTCCTCCAATAAATATTTTGTCGCTGGCTCCACCTAGTGCTTAAAAACGTCCCCACCTGTATATTAATAAAGGAGATCAATTTTGTACTGCAATGTTCTTGAATAAAGTCTTTCCTGACTATATAATTATGGCCAGTGAAATTTTTCTTTACAGTGAGGAGAAACTTTGAGGATTTTCAGTGGTGATAACTCCTGCAGAAAAATGTATAATGTTTCATAGTACTTGTAAATCATTTATGTGGATCACTGATTTACAATGATCTACAATGGGGAAATTTTTTCCCAAGAAATTGAGATTAAGATTGCTACTTACAACTTCCTCTTTTAGCGGTTCTTTGGAAGATAGAAAAAAAAAATAGGGTGATGTTTAGCAGGGGGGACCCTGCTCTGGAGAACATAGGTATTCCACTCACTGGTTACTCACATAATTCTTGAGAAAGACTATTGAAAAATATAAGATTGAAAGAAAGTCATATTTTTTAAAGATTTATTTTATTGTTTGAGAAAAGGTGAAAGAGAGGGAGAGAGAGAGAAGCAGGGAGGGCCCAGAGCAGTCTCCACAGTTGTACATAATTAGTTGTAACACCGTTTCATTCCACACAGGTGAATATTGGGCCACTTGGGGCGACCGAACCAGGGGCCTCCCACGTGGGAGGTGAGAACCTTTACCACTGAGCCATCCCAGCGGTTACCAGTTGTCCCACAGTTCAGCATATGGGTTTGCAGGAGCCTGGGCCAGGAATCGAACTCCAGACCTTGCAATTGCAAGGCAAGTTCTCAACCTCTGAGCTATCCCAGCATCCCTGGAAGTAAAGTCACATTTAAAAAAGAAAGAGTAACTCCAGAAAGTTAGAGACCTTCTGTCCGCGAACACTGAGGCTATACTTTATCGGTACAAAACTTCAGTCTCTGATTTTTTTTTTTTTTTCGCATGCCCAAGGTGGGAGCTGAATTGAGGGCTCCTGGTGAGAGCCCCCAATTCATGGGTCTAGCACATGAGTCCACACAGGCTGAGGCCGGGATTTAATCCTTGGATCCCGGGGCTGCAAGACAAGAATTCAACCTGCTAAGCCATCCCAACATCCCCAATCTCTAATTTTTTATTGTAGCCCCTAATCTTGGTATATTATTGCTTAGGCAGATTTCCTTGCTTTTAATAAACTCTGCAAAATACTTTTTATGAGCAATTTGTCACTAGGAAAGTCTTTTTTAAATACTTATTTGATACTGCAACTCTCTTTCTATTATTGCCTCTATAATCTGTGTTCAAATTTCTGCATTGGTAGAAGGGGCATTTTTATGTTATCATTTTAGAATAGAAAAAGTAATTTCCTAGGTAGGAACTGAGCTAAAATGGGTCACACTGTTAAGCAGAAACCAGGACACCATACCTTGCCAATGTGACATCATTAAAAACCCACAATATCTACTGTGGCCCGAAAATTCACAGATTTTTTTTTTGTTTGTCTATTTCACAACTGTAGTAACATTATTAGTACTAAATATAAGGAGGGGGGAGTCAAAATAAAATATAAAAATCTAGGCAGCCATCAAAACTTCATAATAAAAAAATAGATTATATCATCAAAAGAAAGGGATATCTTTGGGAAATTGACTAGTTTCTTTAATATTCAGTAGACTATAGGGCTGTTGCACCAAATTTGCACTGGATGATGATATGCTAGTTTAAAATTTTATTTTTATTGTTTTTGACAGAGAGACAGAGAGAAGGGGGATGGCCCAGAGCAATCTCCATAGTTGGTTGTCATTAGTTTTCTACATAGTTTCACTTCATAGGTGGAAGTGGGGCTGCACAGGTCAGAAACCAGTTGGGGACCTCTCACATAGGAGGCTTGCCCCAATGAGAACTGAACTGGGGGTGTACCCCAGTGCAGCATATGGGTCCACATGGGCCAGAGCTAGAATTCAATCCTTGGACTCCGGGGCTGCAAGATGAGTGCTCAACCCACTGAGCCAATCTGGCACCCCCGATATACCAGTTTAGAAAAGGAAATAATTAACCTGGTTGATATCTAAGCTCCCTTTCAAGTCTAAATTTTTTTTCTAACTACCCATCTGTCTCACTTCTTTCCTTCACTTCTCTTCCCTTCCTTTTTTTTTTTTTTTTTTGCTTTTTTCTACCTCCTTTCCTCATCCTTTCCTCTCTTATTTTATTATTATTATTCCTCTCTTGTTTTATTCCTTTCTTCTACCTTCCCTCACTCTGTCCCTCCTTTTCTGGTTTTCAACAGCAAGTACAATATTTTCTATACCTCAAAACAATTTATCACTGGTAAACCACAACATTTTTAAAATACAAGGAAAATAATATAACCTCCACTATCAACAGTACAAAGTAGTTAAATACTCTAGAAGGGGAGTATCATCATGGCCTTTTTACAGTTGTTATATGTTATTCCCTAGTGAGGAACAGATTTCCTCCTGGCAGAGGCAAACAGATTCTTTTGAACGTACAGTATTAATCTAGTGCAATTACTATGATTAATGTTTTTAAAACAAAATTCTGAGGTTTTCCTAATGAATGAAGCTGAAATGTTTATCTTATATTAATGTTGCAGCATTGTATTAATAAAAAGTGGGACAGGAAAATAAAACAAAAAAAACCAACACAGAGAAACAGGACAGCCGAACCATAAATCTGAACACCCAATATTTTGCTTTTAAATATCATTACCTCACTACTATAAAATTTCCTAAATTGAAATGTAGAAAGTTTATTTAATATTTTCAGTTAATATACCTATTCCCTGAGGTTTCAGTTCAATTTCCAAAAATTACAACTATGAGAAAGAAAAAAAATTCCAATAAGAAGGTATAGATACATATAAAGGTATTTTTTTTTAAGATTTATTTTTATTGTTTTTGACAAAGAGAGAGAGATACAGAGACAGAGAGAAGGGGGAGGGCCCTGAACAGTCTCCATAGTTGTACATCATTAGTTTTTCCACATAGTTTCATTCCACACGTGGGCTTGGGGCTGCACAGAGCAGGAACTGGGCCAGGGTCTTGCCCCGGTGAGAAGTGAACTGGGGGCACTCCCCAGTTCAGCATATGGGTTCGCACGGGCCGGGGCCAGGATTCAATCTTCAGTCCCTGGGGCTACAAAGTGAGCTCTTAACCCACTGAGCCATCCCAGCTTCCTCTAAAGGTATTTTTAAAAGCATCATTATAGAGTGAGAGATATAAATAAGACAGTGTGATATTTTCAAATACAAAGAGCAATGAACATTTCTTTTCATGTAAAATTTATCTGTAATAAAATAAATGGACTGTAGTGCAATGATTAAGAAATTGGTTTCTGAAGTCAGGAAGTTTGAACTGAAATACAAGTTAATTTGTGTGGCCTTTCACAAATTGCTGAATTCTCTAAACCAGTGATCTTAAAATTGGGATTTTTTTGTATACCTAAAGGTATTCTAAGGGCCCGGCATGGGTGATTTAAGAGTCAAATTCCAGTCAAGGTACCACACAGGATTCCTTTTCCCACCTCCTCTATAGCAATTGTCCTTCTAATTAACAAATTAATTTAAAATTCTCACCCAATACAAATTCTCCTTTGGAAAATTATCCTTGGGCATATAAACTACTAGGTTGTCAAACAAATAGACAATTCAAATTGCTTGTGTTGGTGATGCTCCTCTGAAGATAAGTACTATAGACTCATTGTAGGATTTTTAGCATCATATTATATTTTACTAAGTACAAATGTGGCATTGGAAATAAAATATTTTGTTTTTTGTTGGAAATTTCAAAATCAGATGTACTGCCAGAAAGGAAATTGGGAATGAAGATAATTTTTCTTTCAAAATCTTACCTCTTATGTGCTTTGATTATTGTCAGAAAACAGATTTTTCCTGAAGGAGCAACCCATCAGAGTAAAGCAAAGAAAGCATCAGTAAGAAACAATGAAGGAACTGGCCCCTCAGTTCACCAGGTGACAAGTCATAGTAAGACTCCATTGATATTTTTATATCAATTCTCTCTCTCTCTCCTTCTCTCTCTCTCTCTCTCTCTCTCTCTCTCTCTCTCTCTCTCTCTCTCACACACACACACACACACACACACACACACACCTGTTTCCAATTAGAAGTCCTGCTGATCCATTTGAAGTAAATACATGAGATTAATTTGTAAGTAGTAGTTTCCATTCATAAACTGAGATTAACTTACTTTTAAAAATAGTTTGTTGCCTGGAATAGGTTGGAATGAGTTTTTAGAATTACATTATTAATTATATAACCAAAGCTATTTTTTTATAGACAATATAGACAGTAAAAAAAAAAATACTTCTATTTAGCCCATCCTATATTAAACAGCAACAAATTAAATAATCACATATTTGTTAGCATGAAAATTAATAAGATTTAATTGAAGTTTTCTAAGTGTAAGAAGTTGTTATGTTCCTTCCTTATTGGCCAAATGAAGCAAGAATACATAGAACACCTGGGAATGTGCTATTATTATATTCCCATGTTACTAAATAAAAGCATGAGGAAAGTTTTTTGAACCTTCTATGATTATTGGTAAATTTCTCATGTTATGAAATGACAATTTCCAGTAAAACGACTAAAAGCCAGTAACAAAATATCATTATTATTTTTCTTCGGTTGTGTGTTTATCTTGTTTGAGAACACTGCTTTTAAAGTTTATCTTGGTAAAAACACAAGCAGATATCTTTGACTATGTTCACAATCTCCTCAAAACAAGTATAGAGTATGTTTTACATTCAATTCATTAGTTTGTGTGGCTTAAAAAGTAATAGCCACATTTTTATGTGCCATTGCTATAGAAAACATGAAATAATTAAACTCTCGGTGTTGAAAAGAAAAACAACCTTGGGACAGGAAAGAATCATCAGAGCGCAATTTTTGAAATTTAAGTTTTCAATCAATATTTGATACTATACATTTGCATATTATAGTGAAAAAATGAAATGCCTTTCCCTTTATCCGAAGTCATCTAAGTAGCCATGATGTCTCCTGTTACTCTGTAAGTTTCATGTATAAGACAAAATCCACAGGGAATCAATAATATCTCTTATTTTATTTTTGCTCGTGTTTTGCAAAGCCAGACTTAGCCCAAGTACAGAAAAAGGAAACATAGAGTATGTGAACTGTTTTTGTGTACCAAATACAGTTCGCTATTAAAATAGCAGCATATGGTCTCAAACTGCTTACAAATTGATGCATATAAACATAGAAATAACTGTAGAGTTGAGTACATATCTCTAAAAACAGAGTTTTAATGTCTTCTTCAATATTTCTGTGAATTAAATGAGTCTGGCATCTGGTATTGTCCAGGGATATTCAATAAGTAGTAGTTACTATGGGTAATAACCTCTTAATTTGACATGAGTAACACCTCATGTTATGGAAAATCTTTTCAGTTATAGAATCGTTGCACCTCAACCTCATTTTACATTGAAATCACCTGTGGAGCTGGTTAAAAGCAGATTTTAGAATCCTAATTGAGATAAAGAATCAGAAATTCTGAGATTGGGTTTCTAAACCTTGATGCCCTGGTCAACTTTTAATCAATATATTTGGAGCATTGGTTCTAGATCAAGCTTGTCCAACCTGCTCCCTGCATGCGGCCCAGGGCGGTTTTGAATGCAGCCCAACACAAATCCATTAACTTCTTTAAAACATTATGAGATTTTTAATGAGTTTTGTTTGTTTGTTTGTTTGTTTGTTTGGTTGGTTGGTTGGTTGGTTGGTTGGTTGGTTGGTTGGTTGGTTGGTTGGTTGGTTGGTTGGTTGGTTGGTTGGTTTTTTGGTTCATCAGCTATCATTAGCGTTAGTGTATTCTATGTGTGGCCCAAGACAATTCTTTTCAGTGTGGCCCAGGGAAGCTAAAAGATTGGATGCCCCTGTTAGACATTTATGTAATCACAGATCCTTTTACCAGCAAACCTCTTTCCATAGCCCTTAGCATGAATCAAACTTTAGATTCCTTAATGCATGTCCAGTCCTAAAACTTTTTAAAGTATAGACACACAGAAAGATCTTATAAGTTATAAGAACATAACATTCTTAAAGATAACTACCTTTAATATTTTGCTGTGTAGATTTTTGTCTTTTTGTTCTTGTTTTATGCATATGTACGAGAATTACCATGGAATGGTAACACCACACAGGATGCCATCAAATCTGAGATGCCAATGATTGTAATATGCAGCATTATTTAATGAAATGCTAAAAGGGAAAAGAATTGAATATTAAAATTTGACAAAATGATTTCTTAACGCACAATTTTCATTACACTTATTGTAGGTATTATTTTAGCTTTTTTATGGTTTTTTTACAGAAAGAAAGAGAGACAGACACAGAGAGAAGGGAGAGAGCCCAGAGCAGTCTCCATAGCCATATGTCAATAGTTTTTTATATAGTTTCACTCCACAGGTGGGCACAGGGCTTCACAGGGCAGGAACTCAGACAGGGGCCTCCCGCATGGGAGGCACATCCCTGCAAGTTGAGAGCCTCTTACATGGGAAGCACACCAGGGGTGGGAGCTGAACCAGGGGACCTCCCACATGGGAAGCTTGCCCGGGTGAGAACAAAACTGGGGGCACATCCCAGTTCAGCATATGGGTCCCCACAGGCCAGGGCCAGGATACAATCCTCGGACCCTGTGGTTGCAAGTGAGAGCTGAACCTGCTGAACCATTCCAGCATCCTCTAGAGTTATTAAGGTACAGATAATAAATGACACCCAATCACCTTGGGCACTGACGATATCATTTTGTGTTATGTAAGACAATGGGGATGTTTTGTTGGCGTTTCCCATTTGCCTTAACTTATGGTTCCATTTTTTTATCAATTGAATCACATGTTGCTGAAGGTTATACAACTTCTGTTGAAAGTCAGCAGGAATGTTCTGTCAAATTGATATCTGATGCCTTAATGATAGTTCTGCATTATGCATGTATCTTTCACACCAGCTTTTCTTGCTTGGAAGTATCTTACATCTATTACAAGAGATTAAAATGTTTCTCTTTTCAGTTCCAATTTTTATCCAGTAATGAGACCTTCTTTTACAGTCATCCCAGTAACAAACACATCACAGCATCATTTACTTAAGGGGAGCTTCTTTTCTTTGGGTATATAAAGCTCTCTCTTGCTCATTTGCAAGGGTCATAGAATGAATGAATGTTTGATTTTAGTAGACGATATCACACTGTTTTCAAAAATAGCTGTAGTTTATAAACACACCAAGAGTGTATGGAGTTTATTGTTCCATGTTTTTAAACATATGGCATTGTTCATACTTTTATGTTTAACTATTCATGGTTGTATAAATATTGTTTTTTAATTATTTTATTTATTTATTTATTTTTGACAGAGAGAGATACAGAGACAGAGACAGAGAGAGAACTGAACTTGGGGAGCTCCCCAGTTCAGCATATGGGTCCTCAGAGGCCGGGGCCGGGATTCAATCTTCAGTCCCCAGCGCTGCAAAGTAAGCACTTAACCCACTGAGCCATCCCGGCTTTCCCTAAACATTTCATTTTAACTTATATTTTGTAATTATTACTAACTGGTTATTAATGAAGTTAAGCAGCATTTTAAACATTTATTGGGCATTTTCATAAACTCATTTGAAATGCCTGTTCGTTTCCTATGGTTCTTTTTCTTTTGGACTATTTTTTGTTATTCATCTATAGGAATTCTTCATAGTGTCAGAAAACTAGCACTATTATATGCATTGCAAATATTATCTCCTATTTTGTGGATAACCTTTCCACTATCTTATCTGCGCATGTGAATAAACAGTATTTCTTAATTTCAGTTCATGGTAGTTTATGGATAATTTCCTTTATGGTTAATTGTGTGTGTGTGTATTCTGTTAAAGAAACACTTTCTTAATTCCCTTCAAAAGGAGGTGCTTTTCTACATTATTTTATAGTGGACCCATTGGTTTCACTTTCACACTTAGAGTTTCAATCCACTCTGTATAGAATGTGAAGTAAAGGTTAAATTTATTTTACCTTTTTTTTTTTTTCACTTTGCATATCCAATAAGCAAACATTACTTATTGAGTGGACTATCATTTTCTCCTGCTCTGAAAATTCATCTTTGCTATGTATTGTGTCTATGTTTATCTACAATTAGATTCTATTTCTGTTTAATTTCTCTACCTTTATAGCAACAATTGTCTTAACTATATAGTCTGTGTAAAATCTTAATATCTGATAAGCAAATTTGCCCACTATTTTCTACTAGTTTAGAATTTCATGATTAGTCTTATATTTTTGTAATTCTATGTAAATTTTAGAATAATCTTTTCAAGTTCTAGAAAAAAAGCTGTTGAGATTTTAGTTGATTTTGCACAGAATTTGTAGATCAGTTTGAGAACCAATATCTTACAATATGGAATCTCCTAAACCATGAAATGTTATTTTGACATTATATAACATTTTACATTTTCCCTCAATTATAGTTTATATATTTTGTAGAAATATTGCATATTTCAGTGAAATTTATTTCCATGTTTTACTTCATTAATATTTTTGAAGTTATTGTCAATAATAACTTTAAAAGTCTGTAGGATTGTTCATGTTTCCTTTTCCATTCTTCATCAGTTGCTGTTTCCTTCCATTTTTATAATTCTCTACTTTGCCCTGGTATTTATCAATGTTTTAGTCTTTTCAAAGCATCAGTTTCTAGTTTTGTTAGGTCTTTATAATACAAATATTTTATATCTTAATAATTTTGGTTAGCATATTTATAATTTAGTTTCTTCTACTTACTTTACATTATTTGTTACCACATTCCCAAGTTATGTAGAACAATGCTTAACTTATTATTTTCAGCCATTTTTCTCTTCTGATACAAGGCTATACATTTTTACTTATTTATTGTTGCTTTGTTAAATTTATTAAATTTATTGGGTGGGGGCATAGGGCGAATGTGAGGAAGTAGCGAGGGGCATCAAATATATGGTGATGGAAAGAGAACTGACTCTGTGTGGTCAGCACATAATGCAATACATGGATGATGTAATGTAGAATCGTACACCTGCAACCTATGTAATTTTTACCAACCAATGTCACCCCCAATAAATACATGTTTTTTTAACCATAGCTTTAACTGCCCTCCAAAGGTTTGATGTGTATTCAGTTCAAAGCATTTTTACTTTTTATTTTGATTAACTCTTTGACCATATATTATTGCAGAAGTATATTTTTAATTCCCATGTATGTATGTATTTTCCAGTAATCTTTTTTATTTATTTATACCTTATCTGTATTGATTTCAAATTATTTTTGGAGTCAAAGCAAACTGTAAAATTAACGAGAAAGTATAGAGACAAAACCAAATGGTTGGCTATTTAGGTATTCGTAAGCTGATAATAAAATCTGGCTTACCTAAGAAAGTCAAAACAATGTTTTCTATATATATATAGTTTTAACTCACTGATGTATATTAAAATATGATCACTGATTATTCCATGAGATTGCTTGTAAATGTATATCTAAATCAGCATGACAAGTCTAAATAAAGGTATCTTACATTTTGCTATTTTTTAAAGGGCTCCAACTTGGGGAAAGTTAATCTTTGGAAAAGAAAACTTTCCTAATTCTTTGGTTTATGATATTTACAAACTGATTCATTTACTTCTTTATTTAGCCAATATTTCTTGAGCATTTGCTATGTGTCGTACGTTATGTTTTATAAAAGTGAAACAGCCTTGACCAACAAAGCTAAAACTTCTTTCTTCATGGAGTCTAAGGTCTAGCAGGTATTGGGAACTGAGTCAAAAATATGCCAGACTATTATTTTGTTTGGGTCTGTTCTCAATAGTGTTACCATGTAAATATTCTAAAACTTTCTTAGGGGAAAAAAAATGACATGGTACTATGTACTTTTCTATTAATAAACTCAAATTTTGCAGTCATAAAATTTTTTCTAGCATGCAAAGAGAACTTGAACATGTGTGGAAGTAATTATTCTTTTATGCAGCATAGAATTTGGACTTTGAAAACACATGACTTAAAATAGATATTATTATTACTGGCATTAATTTTGCACAGATTTGCATCATTTAGGCAGAAGGTGAAAATGTTATAAGGCAATTCAAGAATATATTATACTTCTTTTTTTAAAACTACATTATGTGTGTTACACCTTAAGACAAATTGTATATGATTGGCTACTAAATCTATTAGCCAATGTTTCTCTCTATTCTTTGACATTGGGCAAAGTAAATTCTTGTAATAAGTATCAATGTAGTAATATAATAACAATAGCAGGACAGTGTGCAGAGTGCCAAATTAAGTGGAAAAAAACATAAATCAGGTCATCAGAAGAATCTATTTCCTTTTGATCTTGCTATAAGGTAAACTTGAAGAAAACTAAGTAAAAACCATGACCTAAAGAAAGAAAATAGGACAAAAGTACAGTCAATTTTTATTATTACAGGTTCCATACTTACAAATTCACCTCCTCACTAAAATAAACGTGTAACCCTAAAATCAGTACTCAAAGTGGCTTCGTGGTCATTCATAGACACATACAGAGTGCTGAGAAATTTGAGTCACCTTCCAGCTGAGCTCAAACAAGGCGATGCTCTGCCTTCTTTCTTCAGCTTTTATTCTGTAAACATGTATCATCTTTGCAGTTTATTTGGTACCATAGTATGTGTATTTTTGTGCTTTTCACTGGCGATTTCACTGGTCTGCAAGGCATAGTGTTAAAATCCTCTCTAGTTTTCCCAAGTATAAGTATGATATCCTGTATGGAGAAAATGAATGTATTAGGTAAGTTTCATTCAGGCATGAGTTATATCATTGTTGGCCATGAGTCCAGGGTAAATAAATCAATGCATATATTAAATAAGGTGTTTTTAAACAGCAAAACTCACACCAAAAAAACCAAAATTATGTACAGATTGGTTTACCAAAAGGCAACCAGAAACTCTCAGAAGCCTAACTTTGTATTTTCCTTATGTGCAAATATTCTGGTTCACTAATTTTGTGTTCATGGCAACTTTATGGAATATAACTACTGTGAATAATAAGAATTGCTTATACATTGGTAGGAGATAGGAAGACAAAAGTTTGGTGAGTATCTGACAAATCTGTACATGACAGTCTTTAAGAGCACCCAACTTTAACCCCAAACATTTTCTTGTTGCAGTCAAGAAAAAACAGAAAAATCAAAGGTGGTTCAGAGACAGAATAAAGTAAAGCAAGGATTTGTCCCTAGAGGAACTAGAGGAAGGGAAATAGAAGTTGAGATATCTAAATCTTTAACTTTGAAAACTAGTCCAAAGTTTTCCACTTCAACAAAGTTCACTAGAAATCTTCAAAAGGGCATTTAGTCCCCATAGGATTCATTATTAATCTCCACCTGGGTGGTTTAAGATATCAAAGCTAGAAATATTTCCCTTAACATAACAATAGATTTATTCTTTTCTTTTTTAATTGGAGTATTGGCGGTGGGGGGAGGCTTATTTTGTTTGTTTTTTCACTGATTTCACAAGTAGCAATTCAGTCCTATCTACATATATAGCCAAACTTACCTAACGCCTAATATCAAGTACAACATAATTGTGTACACTAGGTCTCCACTAGTATCTGTTGAATTTATGAACTGTGAAGGATGAATTATATACATTTGTGATTCAGGTGTGGAGACAGATTTGCATGGCCATCAAGAGGCTGTTTTAAAAGTCACAGTACATCCATCTCATGAAGCAGTTTATTAGGAAGGTCATTTCAAGGAAGTGATCTGCTATGCAGGAAGAGCACCAGTCAAAAGTATGTATACTAAAATGCCTCTTATTGTATGTAAATAAATTACACTGATGAGAAATCTCAACTGTTCAAAGCAAAATCACCTATGTGGTATACTTGGATCCTTCCTAAATCAAATAAAAAATAAAATTCAGTGGATTTAGAAACATATAATCCTCTGTAGAAATAACCATTTTGATTTTGAATAGTAGGCTTTGTTGTCTAAATGTTTTCCTCAGTTTAAAACCACAAACATCTTGATAAATGATTAGAACAGATTTAGACTCCATTTTCTTTAAAAACTCCAGCTATGAAAAAATTAACGGGCCTTTTACTATACCAATCTTGAGTTTCAAAAGAAGGGCAAAGTTTAGTGGGAAGTTAAGACTTGTGAACCAGAACCAGAAATTATTTGTAAACTGAGAAGTTAATCAGAGTCAGAAGACAGTTTTTGTGCTTGAGAGAGACGGTAATATAAAAATGTGTACTTATTCTGGAATAAGGCAGACAAACTAGTCCTTGGGTGAAATTGAGCCAACAGCCTGTAGTTATAAAGAGTTTTATTGAAACACAACTATTCTTACCCCTTTATGCATTATCTTTGGGTACTTTCTCAATAGAAGAGCAGAGTTGAATAACTGCTATAAAGACTTTATGGTCCTGAAAGCCTAAAATATTTACTATCTGAACCTTCATAGAAAAAGTTTGCCAATTCCTGTTCTAGACTATTTCCCTTGAGAGTTAAGAATAAGGATCCATATCTTCTGTTTTGTTTATCTTTTCTTTGCAGACGTTTTCAATCTTTTCTTGATATTGACTAAAACACATAATGTAAAATATCAAATTTGATTTCCATTGAATTGGCTTCCTTCCTTTTCACTAAACAGATATTCGATCACTGTACCTTCTGTTTTTGCTTTTAGTATTTATTCCATAATAAACTGTATTGTTTTATTAAACCAAATATTTCTGATACTAACTACAGAAAATTAGATTGAGAAAACAGAATACTATATAATATAAATAACATATAACACAATTATATGATTTGAGTCCCTTTCTTTTTCTATTTTCATTTTCCCCCACATAGATCTATGAGCTGATGCTGAAAAATTAAAAAATAATAGAATAAGTGTTTGTCTCTGATCTATGCCTGTTATCTACCTCCAATCAGTTTTAACGGGCCTTCAGTTTAGCTCTCATATAATACTTAATGTTGTTCAAATTGATTTGAAAATATGTGTTGCTCTCAGTTTTCAGGGGGATTTTTTCTTTTGAACCCCAAAAAGAGTTATTGTATTAAGTATCAGGTTTCATGCATTAAATTGTACTGACTTTACTGGAGAAATATAATATCCTTCTTAGAAAGAAATAAAATTTTAAGGGAATATTGGCAAAATTATTTTAAATAAGTAAAGAAACAAAACTCCAACCTAATATTTACTACTACATTTTGCCAGATATTATAATGACACAAGAAAGAATAATACAAAGAATATAACTAAAGCACAGATCATATAGTATGTGAGTAGCCAAAAAGTTTGATAATCTATGAGCCAATTGACAACCTTTAATTTATTGAAGATGTCAATTCAGTCATATAATTATGTTGGCCAAAAGAAACACTATTTTACATTTGATTGTCTAATGCTCTTTTTGAAGTATAATTAAAAGTATGCAAATAAGCATTTTCTTTTCCCAATTTTTGGGGGATGATCTAAAGTTATGTAATTGAATGGAATTTGAATGGAATTGTAATAAATGAAACTTTTCCAGTTGTCTCAAAATTCCTGCTGGGGATGCAAAAAGAATAATTGCTAATAAGCTTCTCTACATTCTGAAGAAGAATCTCTAGGCCCAAAGTCAGAATTTACTAAAATTTGACCAGAACTGCTTCCTTTGATCCGACTACCCCTTCTGACCCAAAGAAGAAAAAGGCTCAAATTCATCAAAGGAAAGAATGCATTTGGGTGTTAAGGGCATGCATTCCACCTACTGTATAACCATTAAGAAACAGGGCAATACGTTCTGCTCCAAACAAAGCTAACTGGGTTTCAAGAGGATCATGCATAGGGATTGGGGAGCCTACTGAAGGTGAGGCTCACATAACATGCCCCAGATAGATGGTTACAGAGCTGGAGAAACTTGGGCCAGGCTGCTGGAGTGGACTTGGGTGGGAGCATTTTGGGAAGAGCTTGGCATATCTGCCCCTGGAGTTCCAAGGCACCTATGAATTTAAAGACTAAAAACTGATTCTGTTTTACACATTTCTGAAAATTAGATTCCAGATGAAGCAGCCACAGAAAGAGGAATGACAAGAAAGGGAAACAAAGGGAGTGTTGTGCATGTCTCTTTTTTAGAGTTAGGGTTGACATAAAATACAAGATGCCCAGTTCAATTTGAATTACAGGTAGACACCAAATAATTTTTAACATAAGCCTGTTCTAAATATTGCATCGGCAATGCTTATTTTAAATATGATTCCTTGTTTATCTGAAATTCAAATTTAAGTTGATGCCCTTTATTTTTATTTGCTGATTCTGACAAGCCTAGCTAGCTAGAATGCATTCATGAATTATTTAAACTACTGCTAGCGCCTATGGCAGACTCCAAAGTATATAAATGGTTCAAGTATGAAAGAAGGTATTTCTTGTTCATAAAAAATTACAAAGAAGCAAGGAGTTCTTTTTTTATTGGATCCAAATTTATTTTATCTGGTGGTTCTATAGTACTCAAAGGTGACTTCCAAAGTCTCTATCTATACTCATCTGCTTCCTTGAGGCAGATGTGGAAAGAATATGGAGGGTTGTACATGGGAAGTTTTAGTGGCCCAGGCCTGGTGATGGCACATACACTCACATTTCAGTGGCTAGAACTCCGTCACATATCTGTATCAAATTCAAGAAAAGCTGAAATTGCATGATTGCTTGTGCCCAAAAAGAAAAGCAAAAAAATGGATTTGCTATATAACTAGCCAACCTCTAGCGTGAGATCCCATATACCAGTGAAAATTCTGGAAATTAGTTTCATCCAAAGTTTCTTTAAAGGACCTTGTCTAAGAAAGTATCCTCCAAAGAGAGTAGAAATTAGACATGATAGACTGTAGTATATACCTGTGGGTGAAGAAAAAATTGGAGAGAGCTAAAATAGGGTTTCTAGTGATCAGACAGAGTATATTTCCCATATTAGTAAACTGTTCAGTGTAAGAATCCCAAATAGATAGTCTCTATAAGCCCACAAATACAATCTAACAGAATTTCAACATTTGAATACCTTTAACAGCATTAAAAAGGCCAAATGTTTCCTCATCTTTCCCTAATGCACCTTTCACCCCTGTGGGAAGCAGGAATACAGGGAAGAAGAAGAGCAAGAGTAAAAACACAGACTATACTATATACACTGCAGGCTAGGCCAGTATGAGGGTAGGAGAAATGGAAAAATAAAATCTTTCAGTTGAAGGTGAAAATGAATTTATTTGATTCAGACAAATCAATATATGAAAGTGGCCACAAAGCTGCTATTTCTACTTAAATAAACTCAAGGCTCAGAGGAAAGAAAAATGGAAATGTAGTCAACGGTTGATGAAAAACTAATTAATATCCAGTTTATTCCCTGTCTATCATTCAGATTCCTTAATAACCTGAATACATAAGAAAAGGAGAAGTGATCCAGTGGGTTCTTCTAAATCCCGGATGTTTTTAGCCTCAAATACCTATTAGTAATCAACAAGTACTCCCTCAGCAACAAACCATTTTTTGTTTCATTTTTTTCTTTAATCCTATTGAATTTGAAACAGCCATGTGTCTTATATATAATTGAATTCCAGCCTCCAGCTAAAGTACAGAACCAGACGGAAGTTTTGCTTCATGTTGTCTAGTGGAAATTGATCCCAGGGGCTAAGCTCTAGTTCAAGATTTGATTGCAGAAAAAACTAACAAAACACAAAACAAAAACAGAAAGACAGAAAAAGAGGAAGAAGAGTTGTAAAAATTGGCAATACAGATTGCTACAAATCATATTTGCTAATAAAAAACCACCATTATTCTTCTGACATCATTGGCTTATAGCATATAAACCTTCTCTGGGCTACGCTTAAAATATTTTAGATCTCATAGTAGGGTTAGTAAAACCTGACAGAAAGTCCTTAGATTTTTAAAAGTGTATTTTACTGCAAAATATTTTGATGCATATGAAAACAATTGAATCTAAAGATAATATTTTTATTTTGTTACAACTCATCTCTTAAACAGTTCCCAAGTTTTCTAAATGACTAGATAGACAACAATACTGAAAAAAGCAATAATCAGGCAAGCATATCACCAGGATATCTGTGTAATTTACCACTATGTGGAAAAGTGTTTGAATTTACTTGTGCACAAAATAGGTGTGTGAAAAATGTCTTCAATGTTGATAAATACATTATCATCTTCATAAAAAAATAATGTATGAGGAAACAAAACAACAAACAAACTGGAATTTATTTATAAAAATGTGTATTTATTCTTACATGTTTAAACTTCAGTCAGCTTCAAAGTACTCTCCATTGGATGCAATATACCTCTCAAGATGCTTTTTCTACTGTTCAAAACAGTTTTTGAATTTGTCAATTTTGATGACTTTTAGTGCTTCTGCCATTCTTTGTTTCACCTCTTCCACATCAGCAAAACATTCGCCTCTGAGGACTTTCTTCATTTGTGGAAACAAAACAAAAAAGAAGTCACTTAGGGAGAGATCAGGTGAATAGGAAGGGCACGGGGTCATGATGTTTTGGGTCAAAAACTGCTGAACCTTCAACACAGTGTGGGCAGGTACGTTGTCACATGGCGCATTGTTTGTGTAAACTATCCATCATGAAATGGGCAAACAGGTTGAAAGAGTCTCAAAAAACAAGTTACTGAAGCCAAACAAAGCCTCTCACATCAATGCCAGCTGGTACACAGATGCATATGTGTTCCTGGAACACTCCCCTAGAGAGGGGAAGCCTGTACTACAAGGGTCCTGCCCTCCAGAAGAGAATTCCAGGTTTTGGGGGGGTTCCCCCCTCATATTGCTGAAGCTACAATTAGCTTAAAAGAAATATTAGAAAGAATGTCAATCACCTTTTACGTTATGATATTGCTAGTATTGTAAATCCATTTACTAAAAAGTTTAAAAAGCCACATTTCTCAATAGTTTGTATTGTAACAGTCACAATGTCTCTTTTAAAATCACCTATTCTGGGGGAAGCCAGGATGGCTAAGTGGGTTATGTGCTCACTTTGCAGCACCGGGGACCCAGGATCGAATCCCAGTCCCGGCTCGTGAGGACCCATATGCTGAACTGGGTAGTTCTCCCAGTTCAGTTCTCTCTCTGTCTCTGTATCTCTCTCTCTCTCAAAAACAATAAAAGAAAAATAATTTTAAATCACCTATTTTGTAAATATAAACCGGTAAAGCCACAAAAAAACTAAAATTAGATCTATTATATATAATCCAACAACCTGAGTATACAGCCAAAGGAAATGATACCATTATCTTGAAGACATATTTGTACTCCCATGTTCATTGCAGTGTTATTCACAATAGTTAAGATATAAAAAGCGCCAAATATTCATTAACAAAAGAATAGATCAAGAAAATGTGGTACCTATATACAACAGAGTATTACTCAGCCTTAAAAAAGGAAATTCTGTCATTTGCAACAACATGGATAACACTTGAGGGTGTTAACCTAAATGAAATAAGCCAGACACAGATACACAAATACTATATGGTATCACTTATATATGAGAGAGAGACAGACAGACAGAGAAAGGGATGAAGGAAGAAAGAAAGGAAGGGAGGAAGGAAGGAAAAAATGAAGGAAAAAACAAAAGGTTGAACTCAGAAGTAGAGAGTAGAAAAGTGATTTCCAGGCATTGTGGTGATATGAGAAATAGAGTAAGACTGCTAAAAGGGTACAAATCTTCAGTTATAAGATGAATAATGGGGAAACCGGGATGGCTCAGTGGGTTAAGCACTCACTTTGCAGCACCGGGGACCCAGGATCGAATCCTGGCCCTGGCCCGTGCAGACCCATGTGCTGAACTGGGGAGTGCCCCCAGTTCAGTTCTCTCTCTATCTCTGTATCTCTCTCTCTCTCTCTCTCTGTCAAAAACAATAAAAAAAAAAACAAAAAAAAGATGAATAATGTATGAAAATCTAATGTACAACATGGTCACTATAGTTGGTGACACTGTATTGTATAAGTAAAATTTGCTAAGAGGGTAGAACTTAAATATTCTCACCAGGAAAAAAGATAAAATAAAAAGGTAAGCACACGTGTAAGGTGACAGATGTGTTAATTGACTCTGTGGTGAGAAATCCTTTCCCAATGGATACACATGTCAAGTCATCATGTTGTGTTTTTTTTGTTTTATTTGTTTGTTTGTTTGTTTAAAGATTTATTTTTTATCATTTTTGACACAGAGAGAGAGAGATACAGAGACAGAGACAAAGAGAAGGGAGAGGGCCCTGAACAGTCTCCATAGTTGCACATCATTTTTTTCCACATAGTTTGATTCCACAGGTGGGTGAGGGACTGCACAGGGCAGGAACTGGGCTGGGATTTTCACCCCGGTGAGAACCGAACTGGGGACACTCCCCAGTTCAGCATATGGGTCCACACGGGCCTGGACCGGGATTCGATCCTCTGTCCCTGGGGCTGCAAAGTGAGCGCTTAACCCACTGAGCCATCCCGGCTTCCCTCATGTTGTGTTTTTTAAATATGTTACTATTTTATTTTTCATTTATACCTCAATAAATCTGGAAAATATCATTATTAATAAGTTGATTATCAATTGCTACAAAGTAAAGCAAAGTAAGCACTCAACAACTCTATCAGATAAGAGTCATATCCCGCCCCACCCCACCTTACTCAAAAGTCACTTGGGAGAGCAGTAAGCACACCAAAAGTGTACATTTGTCAATTGGGAATTAACCTTGTGAAGTTTATTGTCTTATAAAAACCAAGGTGAACAAAATACAAACAACTTCCTCTCACAACCTACTTCCCTTAGCTCTAGTTTAATTCTTCTCACTCGGTATTTAACTGACAACAGCAGAGGCAGTAACCTGTGGTTAAAATGCAAATATACTGAAACCAAACTAATTGCCTTGGTTCAAACTTGAGCTCTTCTCTCTACTCGCT
Organism: Craseonycteris thonglongyai; assembly: GCA_004027555.1. NCBI lineage: Eukaryota > Metazoa > Chordata > Mammalia > Chiroptera > Craseonycteridae > Craseonycteris > Craseonycteris thonglongyai. The sequence continues at coordinate 19,096 of PVKE010009119.1, read as the reverse complement.
AAATAAGTGATGCTCACAAGTCATTTAAACTCCCTGTGAGTCATTGTCTCATTGATGAGACGAGGAAAATAGCAATGTTGTGAGGGTTTGGTGAGTTTACACATATAAAAACACCTTAAAAAGTCTAGGAGAGAGTAAACACAATGTAATCATTAGTGTTGCTTAACTTCAGGCTAACATACTTTTGTTTATTCTTCTGTATCTGCTGCTATTAAGTTTTGTTGTTTCTGTTTGTTTGCTTGCTTGCTTTACAATATTAACTATTTTTAACGTGTACAATTTAGTGGCATTAATTACTCTCACAATGTTTTGCAACTATCACTACTAATTCAAAACCTCTCTCATTATTCCAACAGCCCTTCCTCCAGCCCTGGAAAACATTTGTGTTTCCAAATGTGGGTTTATTTAAAAGTTGTAAACATCAATATATATTTTAATGACACATAAGAAGTACTTTTTAGCTTAAAGTTACAAATTTCATATTTAAGTTGTTTTTAAGAAGGTGTTTTAAAATGTAGACATTTAGAATGAGCCAAAAAAACTATGTCTTGAGGCACAGGTTATTCTTATATATTCACATCTCAAAGCTATTTTTAAGATCAAAAAAAAATAGCTAAAAAGATTTCACAATTGGCAACAATTAAAATTTTATTATTGGAAGCGTATGTTAATGATACACATGAATTTAAGATACAAGCATTTAACAGTTCAAACACATATTTTGTACCAGACATTAATGGTTTTGTCATTGCAGTTGTTTTGGGGGTGACTATAGCACCCAAAAAAGCATACTTCACCTAAACCACAGCACAATTTTCAAATGCTCTTTTGGAAGAGTTTCGATTTTCAACTTAGGAGAGAAGAATCAGATTTAATTACTGCATCTCTTGCATATGGTAGACTTTCTCCTGAAAGTCTACCTCTGGCCATTCATAAGAAATGTACATTGTAGAACAATAAGACCAGTCCTTTTTTATGTCACCAAAGAACAGCATGCCGGGTAAATACGAAACAAAAAAAAGAAAAAAAATAGTTGCAAGCAATCTTACTTTGAACATTTTTTTCAGTTTCTTCACATAGCCCATTAAAAAGTTCCTACTGGCTAATGCAACAGTATTTCCCAGAGTCTAAAACACTGCAAAAGGTTTTATGCCACCAGGGAGCCACAGCTATGCAATTGCAAGGATAGAACTGTCAAAAGGTGCATATGAAGCATAAGCCAAACTACCTCATTCAGGTATTGAAATGCAGGGACAAGGTATCAAGGACCTTTGCAGTCAAGCCCCACTCCTTGTCACCATGGTGGCCCAGGACCCTCCACAGCTTCTCCGTGGACATTTTCTCAGGTCACACTGGTAGCCATTCCTCCACCCACCCTTCCTGCTCACCAGGAAACTCTTGACAATCTTTAATCTACTTTCTGCCTTTATGATTTTGCTTATCCTAGATATTTCATATAAGTGGAATAATCTAATCCTTGCCATCTGACGTCTTACTTACGCCATAAAATGTTTTCAAGGTTCCTCCATATTGTAGCATGCATCTGAATTTCCTTCCTTTTTAAGGCTGAGTAATATTCCATTGTTATATATATTACATTTTATTTGTTTTTTTAAAGATTTGTTTTTGACAGACAGAAAGAGAGACAGAGAGAAGGGCGAGGGCCGAGAGCAGTGTTCATTGTTGTAAGTCATCAGTTTTCAACCTGATTTTGTTCCACACAGGTGGACAGGGGCTGCGCAGGGTGGGAACTTGGCTGTGGGCCTCCCACATGGGAGGTGCGCCTTGAGCCAGGGGCTGAACCAAGGGGCCAGACATAACTGGGAGCCTCCCACATGGGAAGCACACTCTGGGAAGCACACCCCAGTTCAGCTAATGGGTCTGCATGGGCCAGGGACAGGATTCAATCCTCGGACTCCTGGGTTACAAACTGAGTGCTTAACCCCCTGAGCCATCCTGGCTTCCCCTAAATTTTATTTATTCATTCATCTGTTAACCGACACTTGAAGTATTTCCACCTTTTGGCTGTTATGAATAATGTTGCAATAAATACTGACATAAATATCTGTTTGGATACTTGTTTCAGTTACTTTGGGTATGTACCTAGAAGTGGAATGGCTGGGTCATGTAGCAATTTTATCTTATTATTTAGCTGTCTAAGGAACAGCCAAACTGCTTTCCCCTTTTACCTTGCCAGCATTTTATAGTCCCACCAGCAATGGACAAAGATTCCAATTCTTCACATTGTCATCAATATTAGTTATTTTCTGTTTTGTTTTGTTTTGTTTTTTCTCTTATTATAGCCATCTTGGTACATGAAAGGTGATACTTTATCATGATTTTGATTTATATTTTCCAGTGACTAATGATGAACCTCTACTCATGGTCTTATAAGGCATTCATCCATCTTTGGAAAAATGTCTATTCAAATCCTTTGCCCATTGTTTATCTTTTTGTTGTTGAGTTTTAATAGTTCTTTATATATGCTAAATCCATCATCGAAATGTGATACAGTGAGGCTCACGTGAGGATTTAGTAAAGTCTTTTTGGTGGAAATGTACTGCACATAAAAACTGACTGCAAGGCCAGCAATGAAATTAGAGAGATGTTAAGGCCTGGATCCTGAAGGACTTTGACAACCATGTTTAGGTTGGTATAATGGAAGCATTTTAAGACAGAAAGACAAATAAAATCTTCACTAGCTCCCTAAACAATGTTGAAGTTTCACTTTTCTTAAGGAAAACCAATATTGCAAGAATTTGTTAATGAACTTATGAAATGCATATGAAAATAATGGGGGTAGGAGAATTTATAATTATAATGAAAAATTCAGAACATTGATTTTCTTTATTGAATAGAATGAAATAAAATTATACTCACATCTTTTCTATTTCTCTTGAGATAGAAAGTGAACTTTGGTCTTTTTTATTGAATAAAATGAAATAAAATATACTCATATATTTCCATTTCCCTTGATTCAGAAAGGAATAGAATAAGTCATATTCTATACTAAGGTTTTCTTAACGGCTAAAACATTATGAATTGGATAAGTAGTTATTAACTCTTTATATTTTCTTTCAACGCTTGGTCTGTGTGTAGATACAAAGAAGCACTCCTTAAAGTATGGTCTTTGTGCAGCAGCAGGAACAACAACGGACTCTAGTTAGAAATAGTCAATTCCTAGGGCTCCAGCCTGGACCTACTGAGTCTGAAGCACTGGGAGGAGGCTGAGCTGTGTGCGTTTTCACAAGGAGATTCAGAAGCAGGATAAAATTAGAGACCCACTAGTAAATCAAGATAACAACATGTCCATGACTTCAGGTGAACGGCTTTTCTGCTTCTCTGCATTCACTTTCCAAAGCCAGCATTAATTAGAGCAAACCTGATCAACCCACGGACCGCAGACCACATGTGGCCCAGAACAGCATTGAATGCAGCCCAACACAAATACGTAAACTTTCTTAAAACTATGAGATTATTTTGTGTGATTTTTTTAAAAGCTCATTGGCTATCTATCATTAGTGTTATTATATTTTGTGTGTGGCCCTAGACAATATTTGTTCCAACGTGGCCCAGGTTGGGCACCCCTGGATTAAACGCACTGATTATATTTAGTAATCAACAAATATTTATTTTGAATGGGCAACTATTACCTAATTAAACCCTGACCTAGATTCTGGGAACAAAGGAAAGAAGGCAAAGCGTCTGCACTTGGGAGGGTGATCAACCTGCACACAGATCCTTTTGAATCACTGATATAAGCTAAGGGCTCTAACACCTATTCTCAGAGAGTGCCAGGAGAGCATCAAAGAGTATGACCTCACTGCCTGGGTGGAATGGGCGGGGAGAGTGAGAAGTTACTTGGACATAGCGGAGCTTTAATGGATGAATAGTTTTCCAGAATGACATGGATGATGGGCAATTCTTAGAGCAGTGGTTATAGAGGAAACCATGATAGAGCATGGTTCATGTGAGGATTTGGGAAATAATGTTTGTTTTGTTTTGTTTTTTTCCGTGTCAATAATAAGTCTTTTAGTAAGTAGAGAGATAGTGCACATGAGAGTTGACTGGCCAAAAATAAAATAAAAGAGACTATAAGGCCTGGATCACAAAAGGCCTCGACTACCAAGTTTAGGTAGATGGCGTTGATCCACTGGGCAGTGCAGACCATGGGCACATTTAAGCCAGAATGTAAAAGAGAAATCTTTCAATTTTAAAATAATGATTTTTCCAGCTGATGAGATGATGACTGGGGAAGGAATGTGTTAGATGTGTGTTCGATACTTATTGCAATAACGCTCAAACATATAAAGTGAAACAGGAGTTTGGACATATACCAATATGAATTTGCTCATAGCACTAGTTTTTTAGTTTAAGACATAAATTTCCTATTATTTACAACATGTCAGTGATGTCTTAATTGTCATAAGAGGTGAACACTCTTTTAAACAATTGTCTTTAAAGATCTCAATAAAAATGCAGTGAGTTTATTATGAAATATCTGTGTTGCTTTAATTTAAATGAAGAAAAATGTCTGCACAGATTTTTTATTCTTCCCCAAATTTGTCACTTTAAGATACATTTAAAATGTATATTTAAAAATATGAACAAGTGGTTTATAAGCATGACCTATATGGTCCTGCAATTTATTATTTGATTTAAAATAGTAATAAATAGCTTTAATAGCATAGAAATTTCAAGAGACACCATTTTCTTAGCTCTTATTTTTAAATTTGGGTCTATATTTTACATCCTCATGGAAATAGTTAGAATAATTCTCTTCTTTCCTCCTTTATTCTTTCTTCCTAATATTTTCATCACCCTTATTCAGGGTCTTAAATAGAATAATAATCTTTCTCTATTTTTCTTTCATCTTTTCTAATTGCTTAGGTCCTATCGATTCAAGGGAGCCACGTACTTAGGAGTATGAAAGTCATTTCCAGTATACTCAAAAGCAACTCCTATAATTGGCAGCTATAGCCCAAGATGGACTACACAATTTCTGTAGTTATATCAGAGAAGGCCAGAAGATCACGCCATTAAATTGCAAAATCAGCACTAATTTCTAATTAAGTAGATTAAAAATATAATTTCAGAAAATATAAACTCTCGACTAAAGGTTATTTTAACTGTGAACAAGGAAAAACCTTTAATAAATTAGGAAATGTTATCCAAACTTGGAAATCAAGCAAACGGTTTCCATGTCATTTTAAAGTCATGATGGAACATTATCGTTTGACAGAGATAAAGAGAGGCAGAGACAGAGACAGACAGAGAGAAGGGGGAGGGCCCAGAGCAATCTCCGTGGTTGCACATCATCAGTTTTCAACATGATTTTGTGCCACACAGGTGGGCAGGGGCCACACAGGGCAGGAACCGAGCTGGGCACCTCCCTCATGGGAGACACATCACCTTGAGCTGGGGTCTAACTAGGGGCCTCCCACATGGAAAACTTGCCCCAAAGAGAATTGAACTGGGAGCCTCCTGCATGAGAATCACACCCCAGTTCAGCATATGGGTCCACACGGGCTGAGGCTGGGTCTGGATTTTCAGTCCCCAGAGCTGCAAAGTGAGCACTAAACCCGCTGAACCTTCCCAGCTTCCCCGAAACATTGCTTAATAGTTCCATGCAAAGACCATTTAATTATCTAGGCCTATGTTCCTTTGTTGGACTTGCTGTTTATTATTAATTATGTCTCAGAGTTTATAAAGTTGTGTACATCTTAACTTGCGGATTTATGTCTGGTAGAGATGTAAATTATTTATGTCTGATAAGAAAGATAGCTCCAAAGATTATAGTTTTGTTGCCTTATTGTACATAACCAGTTTTGTGTTTCACTGTGTCCCTCTCTTGGCAGAAGGGCCGAGGGATATCTCTGGAGACTCTTTTAGGAGATATTAAACCCATTCATGAGGGTTCCACCCTCATGACTTAATCATCCCCCAAACTTCCTACCTCCTAATACCATCGCTTCTGAGAGTTAAGATTCCATGTATTAATTTTGGGAGGATACGGACCATAGTACAGTGTCTGTTGAGTCTTCATATATGGCTTTGTGGTGTGTCCATTGGGCTAGGATAAACTACATTCTGCAGAATTGCTTTTCTAGCATTTTTCTGGAGGAGGTAGGCTGCTAAGAGAGATACTTCATGAGACCTGGAGGAGAGAAAGGAAGCAGCAGCCATTGTCTGGCTTGAACCTGTATGGTCAGTTATCCAGACACTAACCTCAGTGCTGCCGTGAGGGGATTTGGCAGATGTAAATAAAGTACCTAATCAGTTCACTTTAAATTAGGAAGATTCCTTTGAATGAATCTGATTTATTCTGTAGGAAGTCTACCAAAAGTGTCCAAGCCTTTCCTGAGGACACACCTCCAGCCCCTTTGTGTTCCAGGTTGTTCCTAATTATTGTTCCCGGGCTACCTGTGCACAGAAAGCTTTGCCCCACACCTGTGGATACCAGCCTATTTGTGATCTTCCCTTTTTGACTTTCTGACCTACAGGATTTCAAATTTGCTTAACCAGAATCCACAATTTGTAAATCAATTCCTTTGAAATAAAACAAACAAACAAATAAATATATAGGTTTGGGAGGAAGAAAAGCTGTATTTATATATCTTATTCTGCTTACCTGGTTGAACCTGACTGATAAACCTCGTTAATGAGTCAAAGAAATCTTTGCCATGTTCACTCTATATTTGTATGAGAGTGTCACCTTTTCCAACTTTTAAAAACTTACTTTGACAGGTAGTAAATATCAGCAATAGTTCCTTTGGGTTCTACTAAAACCAAATACGTTGTCTATTTGGAAAAAGTTTCTCTCCATGGTTCCAAAGTAAAGAACCCTGAGTTGTAATAGTGACACTATCCAGGAATGATCTTTAAAAATAGTATTATGTACAAATCATATTGTTTAGAAAATAGGTTAACTAATTTCTTATTTAGCATATGGAACCCCATTCCATTTTGAGGAGTAACCCTGCAAAAATGTTTCAGACAAGATACTCTAAAGCTCATTGACAATCACTTACTTTGCTTATTACCCAATCAATCTGATGGCTTTAGCCAGGTGTGACAAAGAAAATACTAAGGACAAATGACCAGGTAAGCTACTCTGGTCAAATGCTGCATCCTATCAATTAAGTTAAAATCAACAAGACGAAATGGCAACTAAGAAGCAACTGTGGGAAAGGCCAACTATTTGTATTAAGTGTTTCTGTCAATGGAGTCAAAAACATGACTCATGATGACTTTTGGCAGCTGCAGGGACAGAAAGGACTGTTATTTTTTCCAGATGAGCCCTTGGAGAATTTCATATGGTGAACAAGCATCCTTTTAACATAGCCCTTGAGATTAGAAAAGGATGGGTTAAGAGGGGGATGCTAATTAAAATGGGGAGAAAAGAAAGTAAGAAAAGGGAAGGGGGTGGGGAATGACGCAGACAAAGAGATAAAAAAAACGACAGGGAAAAGATTCTCTTGCACATCACCGCCCTATACCACAAAGAGGAAAGCAAGCAGTCTGGGAATCTCTGTGGGTGAGTCAACAGGGGCATGATCAGTTGTAGCTCAGATAGGGACATGGATTGTGAGCCAACTAGGGCTCTTTACTAGACAGGGAGGGTGTGATGCTGAGAACTGGCAGACCACCGCTCCTTGTGACCGACAGAGGAAGGGTGTAGTCTGTTTGCACTTATCCTGCATTTCATCAGTTCAACTTGTGATGTTTTCATTCACTTAAAAAGATGATGAAGTGATCCCCAATGGGTGTGTTTCTCTCTCTGAACAATAAAGACGTCTGTTTTTTTGGTGATGCTAAAAGAGCAAATTTTCACCAACCGCTTTTTCCACATTACACAGGGAGCATATTCAATATCCAAGTGGGTGGCTCCCTCAAAGGGACCGAATTTGGAAACCCTCGCCTAGAAAAACAGTTTGGATTTTTATAACCCTTTTCATCCAAAGATCTCCAGGGATTACCAAGCAACGTATGAGATCCCTGACAACATTTTGAGGTGGTAGCAGACAGGAATTACTGACATCCCTCAGCAAATGAGAAAATGGTGGCCAAACGAGGGTTCTGTAAGGCAGAAAATAACAATAGAACCAAGAATCCTGTGCCTCAAACTATTCGTGCCATCTCTGAAGTTTTCATAAGCTTTTATCATAATATAGTCTCATTGGTGATTATATACAAAGTAATACCCCTTTCTTAAAATACTGCCATTACCTGTGTGTCAGTATGTATCATAACTTCCTGAACAAGGATCACATTTTCAAGGTCAGTGGCAACTTTCAAAGTGTACGTGACATAATCTTAAATATTTAGTAAATTTTTACTGCTAATAATCACAAGATTTTAGGGAGATGATATTAATTGCTTGTGTGTTTAACAGTTAGTTTGGAGGGCTAGTAGTTGTATATATGAGAATTATAGAATTTTATATCACGATAAATTGAATTTTCAGTAGAATATGGCATTTGTCTTTAGTTTGCCAATGGATTATTTAAATCGGACAAGTAGGAGGGAAAAAGATTAACAGTTACATCCATTATGTTCTTGAAATAGCTATACTTTATTTAAAAAATAAATTTTCTTCATTCCCAAGTAAACCTTTTTGCATTACATTATGTATACTGTAATTGACTGTAATTCATGTTGACAATAAGCTAGAGAGTTTTCCCAGGAATAGGTTAAATCAATTAGCATTGGTCTTGTCTATCCAGTAGAAATGCAAAACAAGTATCCAGAATATTAAGTATACTTCCCCAAAGTTCCAGAGCTCAGATTCAAAATACACCTCTCCTGGCCTAAAGGACATAAAAGCAAATGAGCTGCAAAGAAAGGTCTTTTTTGTAATATTTGTAAAAATTTTTGCTGAATAAGTCTCTGTTCCAAGTTTCAGAAAATTTCTCATATACATATTTCAATATATTTAAAATGCTAAATCTAGAATTGGAGATCCTTAAATGGCTCATATTTATTTTCTTGAATGTCAAAATGTAACTAGAGCCAGAAAGCCTCTGGGTGTATGTACAAAATTTGTAAAAATACATAAAAACCTACTGAACCCAAACCACAGTGAAACTCACAATAACTTTCCAGACAGCGTAATTCACCACTTAGTCACTGGTGAATGTCAATCTCAAAAGATAGATTTTACACCAGGCCAAGAAGATCACCAAAAATAAACCCTTCTTGGACTAGGAACAGAAGGAAAGTCCAACTCCAATGGCCTTAAAACAATCCTAATATTAATGATAAGAAGAAATTAACTATTTTAGTTAACTATTAACTGTTTAGTGCCAAAAGTTAATTGAATTATTTTTTAACATTGTGCCTTTTAAAATGATACTGAATAACCAAAAGTGTTAAAGTAGGTGGTACCAATCATTTTTTATTTATTGTACATTGAGATTAACATTTTTCCTGGTTTTATATTAGATTAGTAGAAACCTAAATTAAATGTGTTTAGCCATGTGAATGAATTATAGTGAGTTACTGACCCTCTCTTCTCCCTCTATAGGCTGAGCCCCAAGTAAGGAACATGAGAATCCCATCTAATTTATCTCTATCACTTATCCTAACTCCATTCTTCTCCTCCAATCCTTCCTCACTGCCCTAGTTCACACCAGAAAGATCTCCCTTGTGGGCAACTACAACAGCCTCTCCTCTTCTACTTCCTCTCTTCAGACTCTGCTCTTTTCCACCATTCCTCCCATCCCCCAACTCCTATCACTACAATTTCTCAATTTGGTTTTATGCTAACTACAGTGAGAAGCTACTGGAAATTATAAGCTAAAGAATGAAGTAATCTTAGCCAGATTCTGGCTAAGATTACTTCATTCTTTAGCTTACAATTTCCAGTAGCTTCTCACTGTAGTTAGCATAAAACTTAATTCCTATAATCTATACAATGCATATGTAGCACCTGTTTATTTCTCTATTGTCCATATATATACAACCTGCAGTGATTGGTTACAGTGAAATGATGAATTTAATATGACTTATTAGTATGTTAGGCTTCTGTATATATCTCTATCTCTATATCTATATCTTTATCTATCTCCACACTATCTGTATCTATATATCTGTTATATTGTGGATGTAGATTTCAAGTGGCTTAGAAGAGGAGAGAAGTGATCTCATAGTCAAAAAGATAAAACATGGAAATTTATATTAAGTTTGTTGTACACAAATCTAAATCATAAATGCTTCTATATCACCCACTATGTCATCATTCTTGTCTTTCCTCTGCAACAACAAAGACAGAACTTTCATACAAATAATTTATAAAAGTCTATTATGGGGGGCTTAGGGAAGCTAAAATCAAAATGAAATAAATAACAGAGTAAAGAATATGACATATTACAAGAAATCAAAAGACCTAAATTCTAGCCTGTTTTTGCCAGCTGGGTGGTCTTAGGGAAAAATAATGTCTTATACTCTGCTCCTTTCTAAGATGAGTATGGTCACAAGGTAATTTTCCCATTCTTCACCAACATATTATTGTGTGGCTCTATGAAGAGATGAGATGCATGAATGTGTAGAGAACTACAGTTTGACATTAAACCATCTACCACCCCCACCTTCCTATTACCTCTTTATCTTTCTCTGCACTATTAAAGTGGTAGACATATTAGCCTTGAGGTCCTAAGTAATATAAGTTGTTCAAGTACGACTAAGAGTAAAGAAGTCAATTGAGAAATTAAATGGATTTTGAAATTCATAACAAATACAATTGTCTAAAAACCAAAGAGTTATTCATATGTAAGACCCCAGGCATTTATTCTGGGTACAGTTTTCAGTTTGTGATTTTGAATTACAGTAATGACTCTTCTTAGAAGAGCAGGCAGCAAAGCATAAAGGAATAAATAAAGTCTATGAAATAAGCATAGGGTATAGGAGGATTGTGGCCAGTGACCAAAGCAACTTTCCTGCTTTACAAGGAAGTATTAAACACTCATATACATGCATATACACCTCTGGACAAGGAAGGTGCATGGAGAATATTTGAAGGCAATAGTTGAAGGTTTAAATGTTCTCTGGGTCCCTGAGAAGAGAGTCAGAACCCCATACTTTTGAATCTTGACCTGTTTGCTTGGAAGAAATAAAAGAAAATTGGATATAAATGCCCAGAATGGATTGGCAATAGCCCAGTGGAGAGAATTTCTATCTTATTTCACAGAAAATATCCCCCGACCCCCTCAAAAAAATTTTCTTGGCCTTCTCTAAGTTCTCCATTCAGAGAGGTTCCAGGATGTCAAGACCCACCTGGATGGAGAGAGACTAGACATGACTGAAAGAAGTGATTCTTAGGAGGAGCCTAAGAATACACCTTACAAATTTCAGCAGCGTTAAGAATGGTAGGGAGACCAAATGAGAAGATATAACTCCCAAGTGCAGGGGGAGAAAGAAGCACACTCAGAATTTTAGACTGAATGGACTTCAGCCAGGAACTGAGACAGGACAACAGAAGTGATAGACCACATAGCCAGAGACCACAAGGGACTAGGGAAGGGAGCTATGGTGTCAATCTCAAAGCCCCAAAGTCACACAGATCAAGGATTACAGAAAAGAGGTAACCAAACCATGGCACGTATGTATATCAGACTTCCTCAGAGGAAAATTATGTTTGTAAACGAGAAGTGAGGTAGCCATACAGAAGTTTCTAGATTAAGCATGCAATGCCATCTGTGTAAAGGGGAATTCCACAATCAAGTTCACTTATTAAAAAAATGGAGACAAAAGTAACTCACATAAGTATACAACAAATTGTGACTGCAAAAACATCTTCTCTTTTAAATGTGCATCAGTGTAGAAGATGGTATTTTAATTTATTATTTATTATTCACAGAAAGGGTCTTGCCACTTTTAGGGGCAGAGTCCACAAATCTCTGTGGAGTGTTCACCTGTCATTGAAGCAGCTGATCAGAATGGCAACAGAATGTGTGGAACCATTTATCTATTCTTCACTATATGTAACTAGAACAGAAAATTAACTCTTTCAATTTCTTTATTTTTTATTTTCTCCAAAGAAAAAAGTGAAGGGAATTTGATGACTCCTATAAGAGAAAAAGAATACCTTTCAGACAATAGTGATATATAAATTTACCCTTTAATTTGAATATAAAAACATGAGACATTCTAGAGCTTAAGCTGTTGAAAGGAAACATAAAATTACAAAGGAGATATGCAGCTTACAGCATAAAACAAAGAAATGTTATGAGATAAATTATATATTACAAGGCTTCCTTAACTATCTAAAATTTTATGAATGTATTTAAAATAAGAGTTTGTGAAGAAAATTGAATCAGAAAGATTAGGTAGCATAATTCATTAAGTCAAGATTATTTATAGTAAGATACTAAATGCAAAGGCTGTCCAGAAAAAAATCCAGCCATTGTCAATATAATGAGAACATGACTGGATAGATACTTTCCAGACAGCCCTCATATAGTTAAGAGATTTTCTTTCAAGACTTAAGACTTACTATAGATACTCTGAAGAATTATTCAGTCTTCCCCCTAACCATGTAAAGAGAAGTAGAGAATCAAAAAGGAAATTATATCTTTGATTATGTGCCAAGTGTAGAATTGTCAGGATTTTATGAAAAATTGGGGGAAAGGTACAAAATGAAAAAGAGGTATCCATTTCTCTATTTCCAATTGTTTGAAAAATTATTGTCTTGAACCAAATATATTCTGAAAAGAAATGTACACTAAATAAAACGACCATTCAGGAAACAACTATAATGACTAAAGGATCATAATTGTATGTGGAAAACTTTCAGTCCTCTTGAAATACATTTTAAATAGTCTGCCAACATATGTTTTAATTGCCAATTCTTAAAAAAATACAGTCAGTCTTTCCAGAATATTTTAAAAAGTACTTGTAATAGCTATATTGTAGAACCTCATTTATCTGATAACAGCTTATTCAAAATAGAGTATAACTTGAAGATTACTATTTTATAGTTGTATGGATAGAGGTTTTCTGTTAATGTTGAACATTTATTTTGAAATAAAGTTCCAAGGTTACAAACATGCATGTAAGGAAACCAAAATATCACTCATGAGTTGTGAAAATGAGCTAAATTTCTCCATATGCAGACACTACAAAGACCACATTCAAAGTACCAGGATTACTTCATGACACATTTGTGCGATACATTTAAATGTCTTCACACTAAAGCCCAATCACCATGACTAAAATAATCACGGGGTGGTCTCCATTAGTTACCGAGGTCACTAGAACAAATGGACTAACCGTGACATTTCCATTCACAGGAGAAACAACAGCCTGAATCAAAACTATACAATGGAGAAAAAAGAACTTATGAATATCATTCTATATTTTTGACAACATTGAGCTTTAGTTTAATATCTTACCCCAAAATGCAAACAAATATTCTAAAGAGTAAATTAACAAGAAGAAAAAAAAGGAATAGCTACCACTAGCATTTTTTTTTCTTCTAAATTTATAAGGAATTACAGAAAAGAGTTCAAATGATATTAAAGTGTATACAATAAAAAGTAATTTGATTTTCCACTTCTACTCAGTTTTCCTCCCCAAAGACTATCACTGTTACTACCTTCTTGAATGACACCCCCCCCACACACACACACACAGGTATCCTATACACATATAAGTATGCACATGCAGATTTTTTTCTAACACATAAATATTAGAATGCTATGGAGCCTTTTCTATATCTTGATTTTTGCACTTAATATAAATAGGAAATTTTTCTATTTTAATGCATATAAAGCATTCTTATTCTTCTTAATATCTGCATGACATTTCATTGTATGAATTTACAATAATTTATTTGAACAGTCCTCACTGAGGTACCTTTTTCAGTGCTACAATGACTATTTCTATACATATATTGTTCTGTACATGTGAAAGTAAATTTGTAAGATAAATTCTTAGAAATTGAATTGCTGAAACAGAGGACATGCATTCACATTTGTGGTTAGAAAAATAAAGCTGTATTTAATTTCAGTTATGTTAATTTATGTTCCCATCTAAAGTATGAAATAGTCTATTTCCCTATACTATAAGGTTTAGAACTTATTTATTGACACTTTGGAAGGTAGCAAATTGAAGATGTTTTTGTCTACCACTGCAAAATAGAAAAAAAAAAAGTGTGTACGTATATGAATTAGCATTGAAATGTTTGCATGGATCATTTTAATAAAGCCAAATATAATCATCAAATCTGATTTTCCTTTGAATGGATATACTGACATCATTTTTCACAAAACTAAGTTATAGTAAGACTAATACTTCTTTCCAAATTATAGCATCATTAAAAAATCAAAATAAAATAACATCAGTATGGACGGAAACAGTACGATCAGTAGAAAGTGATATAGTTCTTCATTATATTTTGGAGAAATAGAAAACATTAGTAATCAATTTAAGATCACTCAGCAAGCATCAAATATTTAATTTTACTTTTCCCAATTTACTTATTTTCTCAATATTCCATATCTTGTTTTTAATAGAAAAATTCAGGATTTTAGTTTTTCCAAATAAAATACATTTCTAGGGCTTAAAAGAAAATTTTTCAGAAAAATATTTTCCCATTTAATTACTGGTTCAGTTTTAGTACTTTGTTTTGAACAAATTTGTGAACTTCTGTATGAAAACACTACTCCCAACATTAGTATTTGAAGAATCCCGAGACTATTAATTCATTATTAAGAGTTGCTTGCTCAACAATATTTTCCTTTAAACAAAATCACATTTTACAATTAAAAATCAATTAAAAAGAATCAAGTTGATATATATATATATATATATATATATATATATTTGCCATATTATACCTTAATATGAAATTTTTATATTCAAAAAAGCCATGTGGCTTTAAAATACCCCAATGAGGGGAAGCCGGATGGCTCAGTGGGTTAAGAGCTCACTTTGCAGCCCCGAGGACCAGGAATCGAATCCCAACCCCTGCCTATGCGGTCCCATATGCTGACCTAGGGATTGCCCCCAGTTTGGTTCTCACCAGGGTGTGACCCCGGCCCAGTTCCTGCCCTGTGCAGCCCCACACCCACCTGTGGAGTGAAACTATCTGGAAAAACTGATGATGTGCAACTATGGAGACTGTTCTGGGCCCTCCCCCTTCTCTCTGTCTCTGTTTCTCTCTCTCTCTCTCTCTCTCTCTCTCTCTCTCTCTCTCTCTCTCTGTCAAAAACAATAAAAAAAAATACCCAATGCATTTGAGGTGTGACTTTTTCTCTTTTTTCTTTTTAGATTTATTTTACTGTTTTTGACAGAGACAGAGAAAGACGGGGATAAGGTGGAGGGCCCAGAACAGTCTCCATAGCTGTACGTCCTCAGTTTTCAACATGGTTTTGTTTTACACTGGTGGGCAGGGTGGCCCCACAGGGCAGAAGCTGGGCTGGGGACCTCCTGCAAGGAAGGCATGGACCCTCAAGCCACGGTACAAAAAAGGGGAGCAAGAACTGAAATGGAGGCCTCCCGTGTGGGAAGCACATCCCGTCAGCATATGGGTCTGCACGGGACAGGACCATGATTTGATCCTCAGTCCCTGGGGCTGCAAAGTGAGCACTTAGCCCGCTGAGCCACCTCGGCTTCTTCTATTTTTCAATGTGTCCATAAGACAGAATTAAATTTGAAAGCAATGAGAAAAGAACATCTTGAGCATTTAAATAGGATTGTGAATCATTATTTAGTTTATTTGCTACTTAATTTTCTCTAGGTTGCTAACCTTCTCTTTCATTTCTTCTCATACGAAGTCTGATAATTAAGTTTATGGATTTGCTACCATGCACTTATGTTGGAAGCACTGTACAAACAACTCAGTAAGGTTTCATAACCTTGGTATATCAGTGTCTCAAGCTGTGTTCATGTTGATTTGTGGTGGTCTTACTGAGCAGCATTCATTATTGTTGTTACATGTTTTTGTGTGCTATCATGAGAATGTCAGAGCTTGAGTTTGCCAAGCCCTTTTGAAGAGGCAAGATGATATTTTGGGCCATGTTATCACTGGTTATGAAACACAGATGTACCAATAAAACCCTGAAATAAAGCATCAAAGTGAACAATGGAAATCAGTCAATTCTCCATGACCAAAACAGTTCTGTCAGTCCAAATCAAAAGTCAAAACAATGTTGATAAACTTTTTTAGATCAAAGGGATTGTTTATTGGGAATTTGTACCAACTGGCCAAATAGTTGACCAAGTTGACTATTTAGAAGTGCTGAAAAGGCTGCATGGAAAAGTTACATGAGAACAACCTGAACTTTTTAACAACAATGCACAGCTCTTGCATCATGACAATGCACCAGATCACATAGCACTGTCTGTGAGTGAATTTTTAGCCAGTAAACAAATAACTGTATTGTAACACCCTCCCTACTCACCTGATCTGGCCTCCAATGACTTCTTCCTTTACCCAAGATAAAGGAAATATTGAACGAAACACATTTTGATGAAGTTTGTGACATCAAGGGTAATGACAATGACCCTGATGGCCATTCCAGAAAAAGAGTTCCAAAATTGCTTTGTATGGTGGACCAAGCAACAGCATCAGTGCATGGTTTCCCAAGGGGAGTACTTCAAGGGTAACAGTCATGATATTTAGCAATGAGGTATGTAGCTATGTAACACTTTTTCCAGGATGAGTTCGCTAATTTAATTGTCAGACCTCATATACTCGGAGTTGCTTTTGCTCTCAGATAGCTCCAGGAGTTTCAACTTCATTCTTTGAAGCACGACATGTCAGATTTTAGTGAAACTCCTTGGGCAACAAAAGCGTTCCCACAACGAACTGTTCAACTGAAGTTTGTCTCTCTTAAAAATTCAAGAAAAGGAACGCACAAGGCTGGCTCCCTGAGCCTCTTCAACCAGACTCCAAGGATGCCTCATGAAAGGACCAGGCAGGAGTGCCAGCTGGGCCTAATTTTTGACTACTGCTGGAGTAAAGGAATATCCCAGAATTAAAGAACAGTGTCAGAAGGTCAGTTCCACTGAGAATTGGTGAGAAACTCTTAGTAGAAGAAACAAGGGATGGAAATGGGATGGAAAGAAGAGCCTGAGGTGTGTCTCCACTTGGCTCCAGGAGTGCAGGCCCAAAGATTCTTCTCTGAGCAGAATCTGAAAGATTTTCATGACATAGCAGGGCATAATCCTAAGGCCTCAGAATCTCATAAAATATTAATAATCTCCTCCTCAATGACTATGTATTAGCCCCATTCTTGACAAAAGGTTTCATTATATGGCAATAAACTTGGAAATGTCTCACAATTAGAATCATCAGTGGTTAGTATGTTGTAATGCATAAAAGTAAGTTGGCATTACTGGCTTTTACTGTGGTATATAGGGCTTAACACATTTTAAAACATTTGCCTATAATCTGCTCCCACTATGATCCATAATTAGCAATGTTTTCAGGTGTTTTTCTAAAGTGAGATCTTATCAGCTGCCTCCCCTCATCAATATCATTTGGTGCTCATCAACAAGAGTTAAAGTTGAATCTCCCAGAGTATTTTATATTCTGTTTAGGATCTAGCTCCAGAAAACTTCTAAATCACTTCTCTTTTCATTCACCTATATACGTTTTGCATTGTAGATATTAAACAGTTCTTGAAGTCCTCAAAGGTAACATATTTTTATATATAACTGTGCAATTACAATTGCTCTTACCAGTCTACCTGCTATGCTCCTATCATGTCTTTCAGGTAACTCATCTACTACTCCTTCTGTGAGGCCTGAATAATCACTATGAAAAAAAAAAAAGTAATTTCTTGTAGTACGATATCACAAATATACTGGAGGTTGTATTAACTTTTATTGGAATTATTTGTGTCTGTGTGTTTCCCCTTTAATGAACTGTTAATTAATTTTCAGGAACTGATATTTATATTTGCATATCTAATGCCTCCATGAGATTTGGTCCATGATAGTTAATCAACAAATGTGTTGGAATGTATGAATAAACAACAAATTAAATACACAACTGAAACAAAGCCACATAAAGGCTCTACACAGTTAAATATTTTTCTGGTGGAAGGCTGCCTCATTTTTAATATTTCAACTTTATCGAAAATATGTGTTTATTAACATGGTATTCTTCAGCTAACATTTATACAGAAAAACAAAATTACATTTATGTCTCTAAGATTCAAAATGACATATTTTGGTAAATTGCATGGGAAAAGTAATTTTCCAAATAGAAATGATAGAATGTCAAAATCACATACACAGTTTGAAAAGCAGGCCAAATCTCAACAAAGGGGTATTCATCTAAGATGTTGCTGGCACTAAGAAAGGCCATATTACTGCAAACATACTGTTGGGTTTTTTTAATAAGCATATCAATTACATTTGGTAATCTGCAAGAAATTTAAAAAAAAAATATTTAACAGATACTCATATATTAAAATGTTATTGTTTTTTCAGAAATTGAGAATGTGGGACTTAAATGTAACTCACTATATTTTCCAATATAAAATAATGGGAAACAAATTCTTTTAAATTTTATTTATTTACCTATTTTTGACACACACAGAGAGAGGGAGAGAGAGACACAGAGAGAGAATTGAACTGGGGGAGCTCCCAGTTCAGCATATGGTTCCGCACAGGCCGGGGCCAGGATTCGATCCCAGGTCCCAGGCTCTGCAAAGTTAGCACTTAACCCACTGAGCCATCCCGGCTTCCCCAAGGAAACAAATTCTTGATTAGTATTTTCATTTTGATTGTTTAATTTTGAATTTGATTATTATTAATATGTTATTATTAATAAATGAGGTAGTTGTATTAAATTACATAGTTAATATACAAATCATTGTATTGTTTATCATAAAAAATATAAAAATAAGATGATATGTACCTTGTCTTTAAGGTACCCACCATTTAGTTTATGCCTAAGAAATATGTTAAGATCACAATTAGATTCTGAGATGGCAAGATGGCGGCATGAGAGGAGAACCCAGACACCTACCTGGGAAGGGACTTACGAACAAAAAGGAACCCACAGGGGAAACCCTGAGAAGCACCCTCAACTGAGAGAACCACACAACGCAGAACAACACACAAAGGTTAGAGGAAAAAGGGG